>VUQJ01027517.1:15888-26846 GCA_015108635.1 Andinoacara biseriatus
CCTCATTTGTTTCTTGTTTTTTTTTTTTTTTTTTTTTTTTTTTAACTATTCTTTGCTACTTGCCAAAAATATCTTACTGTAAGCCAAGCGCACTCATCTTTAGGCCAGCCAGCATTGTTGAGCGATACCCAGGCGGGCAGCTGGAATAGTGTTAAAAATCATCTGGACTGACAGAAAGAGAAAAATAAGAAGCTACATTTAGTTTGTGCTGAGTAATAACTATAAGTGCGTCTCAGGGTGCAAGACACCATGAGAACATAAACGGTACACTCAGCAGCTTTGTTCCAAATAAAATAAGCTTCTAATTATAGTTGCAAATGACTCTATAATAAATTGCAATTAATATGTTTTGTAACATAATATACACTTTTCCCAGACATGATTTGTTATGTTTTCCTTCAGTTCTCACATTAAGCTTTACGTCTACTGTTGTCAGTCCAGACTGAGCACTAAAAATGTATTTTCAGGCAAAAATTCTCATTATGTATTTTGTACCCTCATTTTATTACATAATCAGATAATACAATATTCAAAACGTTCTATTATACTTCAAAGTTTTTAGGCACGTCTGCTCAGATTTATGTGATTTTATAATGGAAAGAAGCTGAAGAAAATCAAGTATTTTTTTCAGAGTCAGAGCCAGGATCATTTTAGAATCCCTGTCACATACAGCTCTGTGCAAAGGTCTTCTTCCACCCCTCATTTCTTTAAATTTTGTTAGGAAAAAAGACATTTCCATCCATCCGTCCATTCATCCATCATCCATCCATCCATTTTCTTCATGGGGGGGTCCCAGCTGCCATAGGGCGAGAGGCAGGGTACACGCTGGACAGGTCACCGGTCTGTCACACAGCTAATAGAGAGAGACAGAAAACTATTCATAATCACGTTCACACCTATGGGCAATTTAGAATCACCAGTTAACCTAACCCCACTAACTACATGTTTTTGGACCAGGGGAGGAAGTCAGAGTACCGGGACAGAACCCGTGCAGACACAGGAAGAACATGCAAAGTCCCCACAAAAAAGCCCCGGCCACATGGTGGATTCAAAACTAGGTACTTCTTTCTGCTTATCACTGCACCACCGTGCAGCCCTACAGGGATTTATAACAAACATAAATGGAAATACACAATTTAAGGCAGAAGCAGAGTTTGTACAACGCTTGAAAGTCAATATTTGATATGACCACCTTTATTCTTTAACATAGCCTCAACTCTCTTTGGCGAGCTTGCTTGTAATTAATTTAATTATTCTTCAGGAATATTTCTCGAGGCTTCTTGAAGGACATTCAAAGTTCTTCTGCTGGCTGCCTTTTGTTCCGTTCTCTGTCAAGATGAGCCCACACTGCTTCAATAATGTTGAGGTCCGGGCTCTGTGGAGGCCAATCCATGATATCCATGACATTGTGTGTTTTTCTATCCCGGTTTGTTTTTACTGCATTGGCAGTGTGTTTGGGATCATTGTCATGCTGAAAAATGAAGGCATTGCCAATTCAGTGCTTTCTAGATGGTATTGCATGGTGGATTAATAGCTGGTACTTTTCTGTGTTCATAATTCCATCAATTTTGGCTGAAATGCAGCGCCAAACCATGACAGAGCCTCCACTTTGTTTTACAAATGGCTGTGGACACTCACTGGATCTCTCTCCTGACCTCTTTTGTACTGATTGATGACAAATTTGGCGTCATCACTCCATAACCTGTTGCCACTGATTTTCAGTGCAGTTCTTGTGTTATTTGGCAGACTGCCTTTTTCCCTGTTTCCCTTCCTTATGAATGGCTTCTTGACAGCCACCCTTCCACTGAGGCCATTTCTGACGAAACTTTGGCGAACAATAGCTGGATCAACTGACGGGCCAGATGTTTTTCTCCTGTGTCCTGTGTCAGGTCTTTGCTGGATTTCTTAAGGACATGACTTTAGGTACTGTTCATCTACTATAGATTTTTTTTTTTAGGCCTGCCACTTCTTTTGTCCTCCTCTTGTTTTTTTAAGGACATGCTACACACCATGCTGCGATATGCCAGGTTTTCAGCATTTTTGGGAATGACCTTGTTAGTGCAAAAATGCTATTTTATGCCAAACTGTGTTATCTTTGGCAGTTGACATAGATTTAAAAAAGGAAAAATTATGTTTTGTTGCGACAGGCTGCTGATGACAAAGAAGCTAAACATACAATTTAAAATGGTTCTTTCCAAAGTTTTCTGTGATGTGCAGACTGAACAGTGGTTCATCCCTTGAGTTAGGTGTTTTTTTAATTGCTTGAATGATTCATAGGTCAGGGTTATGTGACTTAACTACACCTAATTAGACATTCCCCTGAAAATGATCAGGTACATGGACTGAAAATGAATGAAGAAACAGCCAATGTCCAAAGAAAAACGTTAACTGAAAAATTACACAAAATTCTGGCTCCTTGGAAGGAAAACATAAAGAAATGATGGGTGGCTCAGAGCTTTTGTACAGTATTGTAGTCTTGCAAGAGTATACAAGAGTTTGTGTGTGTTTTAGCTAAAGAGCCAAAAAGAGAAAAAACAAGAACTGGGCCAGGTAAACAGATACAGAAATTTGGACACTGATCGCAGTATCCAAAACACAATGAAAACAATTCAAGGAAAATAGAACCAATCTAGTAAATTCTGCATCTCTGTGAATGAGTGTTTCTAAGTGATTTTGATGCATATTGATATCCATAACCCTTTCAAAAGACCTAAGGCCAGATGTGGAATATGGAAAACACTTCCTGGTCCAGCTGTGGATCATTTTGATGAGCAGAGTTTCTCTGTGTTGAATAGTGTGCAAAAGCCCGAGTCCTGTCTCCTTAGCCTGTCTTTCTTTCTTTCTTCTGTTTGATGTATTATTCCTGATTTTGCAGCCTTAAAAATACCCATGAGCTTCCAAACTAAAAAAAAAAAAGAAACAGAACAACGAAGCACTAAAATCAAAAGAGAAAAACATTTACTTTCTCCCTCTCTTGCTCACATTAAGATTTCATTGTAGGTACAGTAGTTTTGTTGCCTGACTCTCATCGTTGCAGTATTTATTCTTTTGATGAATGCACTCAGTGTTGATGTAGTACTACATGCTATAAATATATTGAGACTATAGTTCAGTACTGAATAGATCTTACAGAAGTACAGGGCTAAAGAATGAAGCGTCAATCATCTTATTTGGGATCCCATAGAATCATGCATATGTCCTCATACAGTTTGAGCCCTGATGAAGGCAAAGATTTAAAAAAGGGCTTTTCACAGGACCCCTATTTGAAACAATGCAATATTTATCTGTCTATTATGAAATCACCCCTCACCCGATCAAATAATGCTTTGATTGTGTGCAATGTGTTGTGCAGACAGATCAGGATGCACTTTCAGGACAAATCTGTGTGCGCTATTTGACTCAAGAAAGTTCAGCCCACTGATGTGTCACCAGCTGTTTTCATAGCAGACATAAATGTCAACTTGCTCTCTGTGAAAGGAGGGTAATGTTCTAGTGAATTAGTAAATTAACAGAAATTTTAATTTGGACTAATCCCCTTGACTAAAAGTAAGCAGATACGCCAAGTGTGGATAAAGTTAGCAGTGCTGGCATCAGTAGTCTTCTTTTCTTGCAGGTTAAAATATTCATGCCAGGAGATATATATATATATATATATAAAATGTCATTTCATATTGCTCTTGTGCAGTGGTTATGTGCCATTTATAATAAATGACACTTCTTACAACAAACCCCATGGTTTCAAGTCCAAGGGTGTCAAACACTGCTGTTCATGCTGGCTTCACAGAGACATTCCCAAGGTCTCCTTTGGCATCTGTGCCTTTATGCGTTGGCTGCAGTAATATTGGATGCCAAGAGCAAAGGGTCCTGTTTCAAAGAATAACAAAGTCCACATAGCAATGCAAAAGTCACAGGTTTCTCAGCCAGGACACCGTGAGTCGTGTCCTGTTTAGGAGATTTGTTTTTCGAACTGACTTTGTTTCGCTTGCTGATTAGATTTGTTGGCACTTGATGCTTGATTTGGATTCGGGCCCAAAAACAGTCACTGCTGATGTACCCAGTGTGCTTAAATGTAATGCCAAGACGTTGAGAAAAAGGGCCCACACTGTAAGTGATGAGTTAGAAGTCGATCCCATCTCACCATCATCGTGACCCTGTACATCGCTGCAGCGATGGCAAAGACCACCTTTTGAATATCTATCAGATTCCAGCAGCTTTGGTAATGTGTCAGTATTTGATAGAATGAGAAAAGCCTTCCCATGTCAAAATTCTGTAATTTAACTTTAATTTTCATTTATTTACAGCATCCAGACAATTTGGGTACGGCTGCCATGTGGCAACTGTGTCAGGTCAACTGGCAACTGTGTTGGTGTCCCAGATGACAGATATGAGTGAATCCTGGTGACCCTTGATTTTTGCTGCAGAAAGGTTGTCCTATAAAACACAATAATGGTCAGTTCTGGCCAGTGTAATGCCCATGCAACTGTAGACAGCTCTAGTTCTTTGTCATATCAGAAGCAGTTGGTGGTTCCACTGGTCTGGACAGTGTTGAACAGTAAATTCATAAGATTACTAAGAATCTCACAGCGTGTAGGTGCCTTTAGATCCAAGTGTTCACAGCTACAGCGATTTCTTTCACCAGCAGCTCAGCTTTTAGATTTTATGTGCTTTATAGAATGTGAAGAAAGTATAACATATGAACCAAATTGGAGTCATTATCAAAGAGAATAGGTGTTTGAAACTCAGCGTGTTGGGACGTGTAAGACGAAAACATAAATGGGGATTTGAGTTTTGCTATTTGAGTGTGACTACTGTTAGTTTTACTTCTTGGTCAGTCTGCTGTGAGACAAAGCTGTAAAAGTTTAAATTAGATTTAAAAAGACAACACAGGATTCAAGCTCTGCTATTTACTGCCTTGTTACTCCAGAAACAGTGCAACCATTCAGACTAACTCCTTGCCAATGCACAGCCATTCACCATTTTCATTACAGTTTCATGTATAAACAAAGCGCCTGTCCTCTGCCTTTAAAAGATATAAATCCCAAGAATTTATTGTTTCATAAAACTGGAAAACATCAAGAAAAAATTACATACTATAAAAGGCTGCATTTGTTTTATTTCTCTAAATTATGACATCTATGTTAACACAGTAACTTATAACAGAGCATAAGATTTCAAAGTTTTTAAATCTCAAAATACATTTCTTTTTCATTTCCTTTATTAACTGCTTAATGGAATTAATGTCCAAACTCTATAAACTACATTTATTGGCTGTGCATTCTAGGTTTTGCTACTCATTTTCCTCTTTTTTTTTATTCACAGTTTTTGTCACACTAATTTTTTCCACTTACTGTGATGTAAGTATAAGTTATATTTATAGAGGTACTCTCTTTAGTACTGTTGACCAGCAGGCTCTAACATTGCCTCCTTTCTCCTGCACTCGTGGGGTTTAACTTAATGTGTCTGTTTCCTCTCATGATTTGCTTTTAAGACTCCTTAGGGTACCAGTTGACTGCTGTGTTTTTGTTAGAAAGTGAGTTACTATAAAAATTATTTGTTGCTATGTTACCACAGTAAATGCAGTTTTGATAGGTTCAGGCATGTGCTGCCTTTTCATTACCTTGCTACTATAAACCTCAAATTTTTGCAAGTAACCTGCAGATCTTGCAGATCTTCACCCATACAATGTGTATTTATCTAAACATGGTTTTTAAAATAAATTTAAAATCCACTGTATAATAAAAAAATATTAAACTGAATGTGATCTGGCTGTATAAGCAGAAGGTTGTGTCAGCATGGGGGTCCAAGCTTCTGTGGCCCATCAGATAAGCAGGCAGCCATTATTGTTGGATCAAGAACCTTCATCCATGAAAACCATGGTTGATTTGTACCCCCAGGTTATTTGTGTAGCCATGTTAATTTATGGAAGAGGATAAAACTGAAACAATACAGAAAAGAAAAAAAAACTCCTCCCATTTAACATGAACTTTATAATGTAAAGCTTCCTTGGTATGAGAATAACTAAAGGTCACCTGCCATGCCGCTGTGAGAATAATGTAACTACAGTCGTTCTTCAGTTTATTTGACTGACCAAAGTTGCTGCTGTGGCTTTTTTTGGTCTGGTCAGTGTCAAAGCTGCTTTTAGGTCCTCATGTGATGTCATATGTGTTTGAAAGGCCTGTTGAGGCCACTGTAGAGATAGTGGTGGGAGGTAGAGGATAAGAAATGTGCAGGAAAACACACTCATACCAAGATAAACAGACATGGGTAGAGCTCTCTCAAACACACAAAAACAACACACAGAATTACAGTGCTACATAAGTAGATGTGTCTCCTACGGCCTTGCCTAATGTGAGGACTGATAATGACAGTCAGAGTGAGCTTCCAGATTTAAGGACTATTTCTAGATAGACGGTATTGTTGGATTTGATCACATAAGCATAGTAATGTTATCATCTTTCTTTGAGTACATAGTCACAGCTACATTACACCCTATGCAGATAGATTCCCCCCTAATCACTGCACACATAAATTTATTATCCAACACCCAAATGGTGAACCACATGTAGCAATAATTCTGCCAATCGCTATTTTTAGTGGTTCCCTGGCATTTTCTCTTACCCACATTTGTCTGTCTGCTCCAGTTTAAGGTAAAACTGGGAAAAGATTGAAACCAAACTGTCCTCTTCTTCTCTCTTTTCCCTAATAAGGTACAGAACAAGAAATAAATACACAACTGCTACGAGCATGTGTCCAACCTTCAGGAATGACGACTGCATACATTTTAGATGGCTTTTGTTTATTCTTTTAGTCATTATCTCTTTTGTTTAAAAAAGGGTGACCTCACTCTAGGGATTACGTGGAAAAGGGATCTACATGAAAGGCAGGAGGGAAAGTTAGAAAGGAAAGTGAGATGATTAGGACAGAGACAGATACAAGTAGTCAGAGATGGAATAATAAAGTGAAAGCAGCATGAGATGAGGAAAAAATGGGAAGCGTTAAGGGGAAACGTTATTTTTTGTTGTTTTTGCTTTGCTTTTTTTTTTTAGGTGTTGCCTGAAAAAAAAAGCACAGTTGTGAGTGTATGTAAGTTACCCAGCTTCTGCAGTAAAGGAGGATGTGTCCTCTCTCAGAATACTTGAATTAACTTCTTTATACTACTATATACTATATCTCACACACAGTTTTTCAACTATCATTTGGACAAAATGTATGCTCTTTCCTCTGCTATTTTTTGCTGTCTTGCAGACTAGAAAGAAGATAAAAAGGGTGAATTAGATTAATTTATTTATTTAAAAAATGCAAATAAAAATGCAAACATGCAAACATTTTTTTTAACTTTGGTTTGAAGCATTTTGATTCCAGTTGGATAAGAACGATTCTGTCTATCCTCAACATGAATGCAAAAGTTACCACGAAAATTACACAAGAGCTGCCAAAACAATGTCTCACCAAGACAAATTATATACAAGTCAGTGGTCATTGCTATTAAAAAAAAACTTGTTTTTAAGGCAGTTTGAGTACCACAAAAAATGGCTAAGGTGTATGAAAACCATAAATCGACTAGGATAGACGTAATTTGTGTCTACATGTGTGTTTGCATTTATAAAAGTTTATTTGAAGGAGCAGGTCCTGTGGAGGGCGTAAACTGGTCCTTGTGGTCTGTGTTATTGCATTTTCCCAGTAACATTTCCTGGGCCAACCTGTCCTGTCTGAAATCACTGTCACCACACCCTACACACTGCGTCACTGTTTGTGTATGTGTGTAGGCATTTGTGTGAACAACTGGATCTTTGTCGATTCACCAGCTCTAAGAATTCTGTCATCCATATGGCAACACACTTCCTTAAAGAATTTTAACATTCTTACATGCAAATGTGCTTATTTGTGCATCTGTGGCTATATGGTGCTTGTGTGGTATAGTCTGCATGTGTTTCTTCTCATATGTATACACACAGATGCCCATGCAGGCAACAATCTCTTATTGATTCAGTAGTGTTAGTTCCTTTGTGATGAAGCTGGTGGCATTTCAGGGCAGAGCCCTGGAAGTATCAGTCAATGATGTCATTTGAGTAAGAATAGAACAAAGAGATTAGAAACAAATGCACAACTGAGAACATGGAACAGCCGCGATCGTATGGCTGATTTGAGCGGAGATGAGGAAGAGAGACCACCTCTTCATAAAGTTGTCAGTAAATGCATAAATATCTGTTCTGTCTATATAGTCTGCTATAAAACAGATAAAAAAGATGCATATTGTAGCTATGTAATCAATAAAATAACACACAAGATGAACTTTAATATTTACATATTACAGAATCAAATGCAGTTCCTTTTCCTTCTTTCTTTTTTACATTATTTATAAGTTATCGTTCACAAAAAGTGAATGAGGGAAAAATATCAGAAAAAAACATATGGATACAAAACTCAAATACTGATTACCAGCACACAAATTGAAGTATAGTTTAAATCAAATATTTTCGTAAATGATTTTTGTCCTTAACAAAATATGGAAAAGTGTGAAAGCAGCACCACTGAAACAAAACCATGCACACGGATGTTGCAAGTTTATGAGAGAAGCTATGAGAAAAACTAAAAGTAGCTATCACCTCAAATAATTCCTGGGGAAATACAGACTTACATGAACAAACCAATCACACTTTGATGTAATATAAAATTTCCATGGACATCAAACAGAGCAAAGCAGAAACAGACATGTAGAGCCTGACAGTTAACATGGAGCATGGACACACAACAAATGCATCGGGCAGGGAACAGAAACCTGGTTTATAGCAGCTGCTGTGAACTTGAACTACAAATGGATCTTAAGACAAAGAACACACACAGATGCATGTTCTGGACAGAGTTTCCATTTGGTGTGCAGGAGGTATCCTGGTAATTCCTTAGTTACTGCTATTTCAAGGTGTGCAGCATGTATCCGGTGGAAGATAAGGACACTTTCAACACACTTTCTCTGATGCTGAGTTGACATTAACAGCTACTTAGGTTTCGGGAAGATCAGCCGTGATCCTCTCATATGTTGTACTAAGGTTGAGCCTTGGCAAAGTGATAAACATCTCATTACCTGTTATTAAAAATGTGGGTTTCTTGTTTGGAAGCCTGAAATTTAATTTTAATGTGAAAATCCCCTGAGGAAAGATTTGAGTCAAATTCTTTCTAATAGGCATCTTTTCCCCTAACATGTGACCGTAACGCTTTCCATGTTGGTGTTTTCCAGTTATAGCTGCAGTGTAATCAAGGCAGTGGCTCACGGAGATGACGGTGTCAGATTTGAAATACCTTTCTGACTAACCCAGTGTTCCCCTTACTACCCCATGTGCCACACATATTTCCATGCTATTGGTTGTGCACATGAGGTCATGGCTGTCCTCAGATTAGCCTTGGAGATGTGCTGGACTGTTTATAGTTTACTGTGTTCATGGAAACCGGCAAACAGGCACGAGAGGATACAGGTGACTTATTGTCTAATTGAGACAACAGGAAAGATGAGCTGAATTGTTGCAATCTGGAATGTAATTTAGACTACAGTCATCTCACTGTGATAGTTAAGTGCTATAAGCACAATTGGGATCCTTCAACTGTCTTTGTTCAAGGAATTTTATCAGTAAAGGTTCTTGGGGGTGAAACACACAGCCTGAAAGGCTAAAAAGCTCGTAACACATACTCATTTCAGACCAGTTCATCTTCTCGTATTGTCTTTTTCTTAAAGTAAACTCCTTGGTTGCGTGTGGGGTCTACATAAATTACTACAAAATCTATAGCTATGATCAAATCTGTTGCGTAACAGTTTAACAGAAGGTTTGCCCAGAACTGTTCTGGTTGCAAAATGTGATTTGTGATTATCTTAGTTCTGCAGAACCGGAACTAGTGGGGAACAAGAGGCAAAGAGAAAAGGCCAAGTGTGTCTCTGTATCTGGAGGCTGATGTGATTCTAGCTACTACAAGGGTGTCGGTTCAGATTTACAGAGATGAAGGACATGAACCTCCCAGAGGAAGTTTCAAGAAGGGTTGCTCTGAAAGGAATGCAAAGCTGCTGACATTTACATGTCTTCAGTTACTGTGCAGTTTACTTAACCTTTAATTTATGTTAACTTATATATTTTTTCTCCCTTTGTGTCATCCTCAATCAAGCCGTGTAGCACCGAACAACCATTTGTTACAGCATTTGTCATTTGTTCCAGGTGCGTACCTGTTTGCTGGTGGTATTGTCGAAATTCTCTTATTCACTCAGTGCATATCGAGTCTTTATTGCTGCTGATTTGGTTCACTTTTTTGCATTAATAAAGTTCTGTTGGATGGATGTCATTTTAAGCCACGCAAGTCAGCAAAGAATATTGTCAACAGATGAAAAATGATCTCAGCCAAATGAATATTTCTATGAAGTGCTAAGCCAGATTACTTCTGGCCAAAGTTAAGAGTGTAGGGAGTTCCAGACATGTTCCTCAGATGACCTTTAAGGAAGATCAGTGCTTAAAGAGGCATCAAGAGTATCAAACACCAACTGTATCAGATTAATGCAGGCCTTTATGAACTAAAAACAGCTGCCTTCAAAAGCTCAGAAGGATTGAAAGAAACCACAATTTTCAGCTCCAGTAACTAGAATTTCTTTGTTTCACGCATAGACACACACCAGGACTGTTTTGGATCTTTCACAGCTGATGACAGAAATCTCTTTCTTCTCGATGCTGGTTTCTATGCTCAGAATCCAAAGCTTTAGTTGTAATTCACTGTAACCACTTTTTTTTTTAAACCTTAGCGAGATCTAAAAAAAAAAAAGACAGTATGGTATTTGCACTTTAAATGGCTCTATAAATATTAGCAAACAGTGTGGAAGAGCTGGTGTAATTTTACCCACATGGTGCTGGCTAAATGTCACAGTGTTTGAATAAATTACTGAAATGGAAAAAAAAAAAAGTGGTGTGCCATCATAACTCATAAAG
>VUQJ01027517.1:26866-38724 GCA_015108635.1 Andinoacara biseriatus
TAACTCATAAAGTTTTCCTTCCCCTATTTCTGTCTTCCTTTCAGGGCCCCCAGTGTTCCTAAACCTCCTCCTGTTGCACCAAAGGTACTGTAAATCTATAAACAACTCAGTTCAAAGTGCACAAACTAATTGGTCACTAATTAAAGCAAGGCATAGCAGGTGAACATTTTTATTCTGGCCTCATTGATCAGCGATGTAGTTATGTATGTGTCTAAGTAGTCATGCAAATAAAATATGTAGCCAGCATTCTTTCTTTTCCAAAAAAAAAAAGAAAGAATGAAACAAAAAAGAAAAATTAATCCATTAAAGTAAGCAAAAGTCATAATTCACCTGGGGTGCCTTGTTCTACAGTGAGCGACTTCTTTTTAGCAGTTACAACCTTCTGAAGCAATACCATACACATGTTTTGTTGCATGACCATCACTTTTGTCTTGATTTATTTGCTATGTTTATGTTTATTATGAATTACAGTCAGGCATACTGATGTTTCCCAAGTTTCTAAAAATTCAGAGATTACATTTAAAGTTATTTTTAAACTGCGTTAATTGAACAACTTATACCGGACAGATTTATGGACATGCATGTGTAACTTGGGAGACATCAGTGTAATGTGTGCTTTGATGTGATTTATCTTTGTGTGTATTTGCATGCTTTTCTCTTATATCGGTAGGGCAACAGATCAGACATCATAAAACCAGTAGCCATTACCCATCCTCCTCTTCTACCCCATCCTCCCCATCATTCGTCCAGCCAATCTGCTGTGCCCAACAACAAGGCCCCCAGACCTTATGGGGGCTGCAAGTCGGAGCGCGAACACCCTCCTTTACAGTCCCCCTTTTCCACTTCCATCCCTTCCCCATCCTCTGCCTTTACACCTGCATCCTCCCATACTAGTCCCCGTCCTCCTTCCCTTTCACCACCTCCTGTCTCTTATCCATTCTCTGCCTCCTCCTCCCCCCCTGTCCTCGTTCCACCTCAGCCATCGGTGTATAACACACCAATCAACCTGTACTCCACTGAGAATGCGTGTGAGGTGGCCATGGGACAGAGGCGGGGCCTATTGGAGAGTCAGGGTGGAGCCTTACCACTGCAGTTTAATGGGTGAGTGGTGGCCTTGTAAACTGATTCAAAGGAATTAACCCGTTCTTGGCTCTTTCACATTCCTCAGTTTTCTCAATGGAAGATGAGACACTTTCTTTGTTCTCCTTATGGGTATTATTGCACATTTTTACTAGTGACCCTGCTGGATGATTCACAGGTTCAGACTCTTCATTCAAACATCAAGTGATATACCAATTTATGCAGTAACCTGTACCATTTGTACGGCGGTGTTTCTCTAGGACCTGCTAACAAGTGTATAGTTAACTTTATACACTCTGACCCCTATTTACTTGTGGTAGGTTTGCCTTTATTTTATCATGAATCATTAAGGGAAACCTCTCCACTGTGGACCATTTTTTGTGTGGCAGGAGGATGAAGAGAAAGATTACTGAGTCAATAACTATTCTCATCTAAAGCATTCATGTTCACTGTCCTTATCATTCATCTTTTTTATTCAGTTTCTCTTTTATATCATATTTAATTTTCCCGTACCATCCTTCACATTCTAGCTGCAAGGAACTGTCTTTGTAAACATGTGCCACCATATACTCTTTCTCTTTTTCTGTCTCAACCCATCTTTCAACCTATCTCTAGAGACATAGTGACTATAAATATGCTATGATGCTATGAGCAAGCTGTGTGTTTATCTTCCATTGGTAACTTTAGTAGTCTGGCATTCTCTTTGCTCTTGTTTCAAATAAATTAGTCAGTAAAGTGTTCAGAATGGAATCACGTCAGTTTAAACATGTGCTCATGCCTAGATTGGCAAATTTTAGTTCACTTGTTAATTTTTTCACTTCAATAGTTTTAAAAAGATGAGATGCCAAATGGACCCCTCCTTCTCTGACTCATAATTTCTCCTTTCATTCCAATTACTGTCTCTGTCTGAGCACTTTTGAAACTACTCAGTGGTTTCTCTTTCTGCAAAACTCAGCAGACATTAATGATCTGCACACTATAATCTTACACCATGCAGTCATGCGCACGTCCACACAGATACTAGTGATACATTTTAGTCAGGTACGCAGCCTATCTCAAGTATCATAGATGAAATTTAATAACACATCGGGTAATTAAACTACTTTATTAAAGCTTGAAATTGATATTTCTTTAGTATTTGTATGATTTTATGAGTAGTTTTTAAAAAAAATCTCAATTTTTTTAGCTTCAGTTACTCTTCTTTGCTCTTGTTTTCACTAACAGACTCTTCACTTATTACTGTAGTCATTCTAATCATTCACAGTGCATATAAAAGATTCACTTTTACAGATGATCAGTGTATAGAAATTTGTACATATAGAAATAGTAATCACCATTATGCAGGCCAAACTAATATTTGATCTTGATTTCCCTGCATGTGTAGTAGCAGGTGTATTAATTCTATTTATTTTGTTCTGTGCAGATATACATGCAGCCTGGCACTACATGACAGCATGTGTCCATTCTTGCACGTTGCATGTTTGCATGTTGTAAATGACGTGTGGCTTGTTTCAGAGGGGGGTTATGAATGACATCTTTCAGTGTATATTAAGAATTTAAGAATATATATGTGTATGCCTCTGTCAATCTCTCTTCCTTTCAATCTTCTTTTTTTCTACTTTCCAGACTGCAGCACATCATCAAGTGACAAAGTTAGTCTCTGAAGCATGTCAAGTGTTTAACTGGCCACTTTTACTTGTTACCTGATTTCTCTGTGCATGCAATTACTTACCTTATTTTCAAAAAAAACATCTGAACAATGTGTGTAAGGTAATGAAAAAAGAATGCAGTTCTTTACACGTAAACCCATGCTGTGTTTATTGAAAATAGTAGAACATAACAAATGATAAAAGAAAATTTATTGTTTATTTTATGTTAAATTTGATTCTAGCATTAAAAAATAATAATAATAATTGTTTACTGCTGTGTGACAGCATCTCTTCTCTTCACAACACTGTGAACATTTGGTAACTGAGGAGATTTCACATTCTTGCTTGATATACTGTAGGATATTTTAGGGCCTTCACTGTTTTTTTTTATAATGCACCAACAGGCTTAGAATGCAGTCAGGCCAGTTTAGCGCCTTCATTCCTTTGGTATGGAACCATGCTGTTGCAGTACATAAACAGTGTGTTCTGGCATTGTCAAGCAGAAATAAGCAAGGTTTTCTCTGAAAAAGATGCATGAATGATACCGTGGCATATGTTGCCCTGCATGCATTAATTGCGCCTTTCCATATGGTACTTGAGCCCAAATAGCCCAGTTGTGTATATCTGGTATTATGAAATAACATGATGCTACATTAAGATCCCCAAACTTCCTTGAGTCAATTTGTATGTAATTATAAAAGGCTTTTTGCTTTGTGTGTGTCATTTTACACTCACTGTAACCACTGTTAAATCTGGAAAATGCTTAGACATCCTGTAGGCCCACCACCCGCAGGAGGTATCGTAGGGGTCGGGTGCAATGTGTGTCGGGCGGTGGCCAAGGGCAGAGGCCCTGGCGGACCAATCCTCGGCTATCAAGACTGGCTATAGGGACATGGAACGTCACCTCTCTGGTGGGGAAGGAGCCTGAGCTAGTGGTTGAGAAATACCAGCTAGATATAGTTGGGTTAACCTCAACGCACGGCCTGGGTTCTGGAACCAGTCTCCTGGAGAGGGTCTGGACTCTGTTCCAGTCTGGAGTTGCCCTCGGTGAGAGGCGGCGAGCTGGGGTGGATATTCTTATATCCCCCCCGGTTTGCTGCCTGTACGTTGGAGTTTTCTCCGGTGGATGAGAGGGTTGCTTCCCTGCGCCTTCGGGCCCGGGGAACAGGTCCTGACTGTTGTTTGCGCTTATGCACCGAATGACAGTTCAGAGTACCCACCTTTCTTGGAGTCGCTGGGTGGGGTGCTGGAAGGTGTTCTATCTGGTGACTCCATCGTCTTGCTGGGGGACTTCAACGCTCACGTAGGCAATGACAGTGAAACCCGGAGGGACGTGATTGGGAAGAACGGCCTGCCCGATCTGAACTCGAATGGTGTTTTGTTATTGGACTTCTATGCGAACCATCCATAACGAACACCATGTTCGAACATAAGGATGTCCATAAGTGCACGTGGCACCAGGACACCCTAGGTTGCAGGTTGTTGATCGATTTTGTAATCGTATCATCAGATCTGCGGCCGTATGTTCTGGACACTCGGGTGAAGAGAGGTGCTGAGCTGTCAACTGACCACCACCTGGTGGTGAGTTGGATCACGTGGTGGGGGAAGATGCTGGACAGACCTGGTGCACCTAAACGTGTTGTGAGGGTACAGTGGGAATGCTTGCCAGAAGCCCCAGTCCGCAAGATCTTCAACTTCCACCTGCAGATGAACTTCGACAGCATTCCGAGGGAGGCTGCCGCGTGGAGATCTGGGACAGTGGATTGGCAGACCGGGTGGTTGTCCCCATTTTTAAGAAGGGAGACCGGAGGGTGTGCTCCAACTTTCGGGGGGATCACACTCCTTAGCCTCCCTGGTAAGGTCTATGCCAGGGTGCTGGAAAAAAGGCCTGTTTGTCGAACCTCGGATCCAGGAGGAACAATGCGGTTTTCGTCCCGGTTGTGGAACGCTGGACCAGCTCTTTATCTTCTCAAGGATATTGGAGTGTGCATGGGAGTTTGCCCAACCAGTCTACATGTGTTTTGTGGACTTGGAGAAGGCATCCGACCGTGTCCCTCGGGGTATCCTGTGGAAGGTCCTGCGGGAGTACGGAGTGTCTGGCCCGTCCGGGAGGGGCTCAGAGTAGAGCTGCTGCTCCTCCACATCGAAAGGAGCCAGTTGAGGTGGCTTGGGCATCTGATTAGGATGCCTCCTGGCTGCCTCTTGGGTGAGGTGTTCCGGGTATGTCCCACTGGGAGGGGGCCCCGGGGTAGACCTGGGAACGCCTTGGGGTCCCTCCTGATGAGCTGGTTGAGGTGGCTGGAGAGAGGGAAGTCTGGGCTTCTCTGCTTAGGCTCCTGCCCCCCCGCGACCCAGCCCCGAATAAGCAGAAGATAATGGATGGATGGATGGCTTAGGCATGACATGCAAAATTTGAAGCAGCATACTGCATACATACAACAGCAAGACATCAATTTTTGTCTTGTTTATGCATGTTTTCTTATTATTCCACTATTTGCCTGCTGATTAAATATAGCATATAGGACTGAAATTGTTGTTGTTATTAAAGAATAACAACAATGCACACTGTCCCAACTTTGTGAAAATGGAGCAGTTTTTTGTTTATTTTAATTTTATTTTATTTGTAGGAGGTTACATATGGTTTTCTTTATGCAGCCATTTGTAGCTAGTGAGGCATATTTTTTATCATAATTTAACACGATTACTAATAACAGTGGTTTATTGTTCAATTTTCATAATTTCATGTTTAGATTAATCAAGAACTGCAGCGCTGTAGTCTGCATGCTTGAGATAATTAAAATCAGTTCCCCTTTGGTACAATTTCCTGAGGCAACAGTGTATTTTCCCCACAAGTAGGAATCTCAAATAGTGATTTTGACAGAGTGGCACACAAATGAATACTGCCACACACACCCTCAGTCACACACAGGGAGTATAATGTGAAATGCTCCCAGTACTGTAAGTGTGTGACCAGGGCTGTCAACATAACTGCTGATGTAACCAGAATGTGTTGAGAGACACTCATAAATACGTCTCTATTGAATGTGCTAAGTGTGTTTGTTCGTGGAAGTAGATTTATAGATGATTGATTTATTGACAGGAGTGCCTGAAACAAAAACAAAAGCAACTTCAGTGTCCCGTGTGTGTGTGTGTGTGTGTGTGTGTGTGTGTATCTGCCCTAAGCTTTGACAAACAATTAGTACCAGGCCTATCAACACCCTGTTGCCAAGGAAGATTGTGGTTGTGCATGCATGTACTGTTCAGGCAGACACGTAACAAATGCAAACAATACACAAAAGTTTAATTATTCTTCATATTTATCAAAGCAAATGCACATTTCCCACTATGATGTTAATCACTTTCCAAACTGTTTTAAATGAAGTCTTGCTCTACTATTTTTATACAGTTCAGTGACACCACCATGTGGCTGAAAAGAGACCTGGCCTATTTTGAGTCATTTCTCATGCTGCTGGATATGTTGTGTTTTGCATGCACTAGTAGTTGTGGTACATGAGTCAATATTTCTTTTTTTTATTTCCCACCCAAGTCGCTAAGATTTCCATGAAAGATTTCCTCACAAGCAAATAAATGTTTCACATTTCTGTCTCTGTCTTCTTTCTTTACTTCCACTGTAGTGGACCTCAAAGTATTTTGAAGTAAGTCTTTTTTCACAATTACATTCATTATGACTATTCCGAGCACATCCCTTTCATATTAACGCGCATTTATTTTAATTTTCATTCTGCCCTGTTTTCCGCTGTCATTTGTTTACAAGAAAACCCCTGCCACCAAGGTATTTGATTGGTTTAGACTTGCCCACCAAATACATTTAACAGACTGTGGTGTGATCTCTTCGCCCTTGTCTAATCACCTATTTACAGTGTGCTGTACTTTCATTTCATATATGTCTAATTATCTAACAGTTTACCTGAATCCCAGTGACTTTATTATTTTGTATAATAATATCATTATATGTACTATATATAAATTTAAATTAATCAATTAAAGGTAATGTTCTAAAAATCTTAAAAAAATTAAAAAATTAAACTTTTGTATCATAACACGCTGTAGTGTTCAGCTCACCGCTATTAATCACCATCCCTGTTACTTTGATTAAATGGGAGGTATATCTACTAATGCAATTCGCCCTCTTCTTTTTTGTTCTACTTCAGAGTTCCTAGGAAACACGTTGTGGATACAGACATCCATTTTTACCATGTGCCCACTCACGCTGATGCCAGCAGAAAGCGCATAATGGAGGACACAGAGGACTGGCGCCCACGTACTGGCACCACCCAGTCCAGATCTTTCAGGATTCTGGCTCAGATCACTGGCACTGAAAATCGTATGTTACTGACTACAATACAGTACATGTACTGCAATATTAGTGAATATAAACAGTAGGCCAAATGTAAGAATTTTAATGCTTTGTACAATTTTATACCCAAATCAAATTTCCCTTGCAGTTCAAAAAGAAGAAGCTGATGCGGCCAAGAAGACAAAGTAAGTGCATGTCAGTGAAAATGCTTAAATCTTATTTGCTCTTTGTCATCGATTATGCGGAGTCAGCTGGATGTTGCTAACATAAATTTTACGTTTATGGAGCAAACAGAGATCCTTACTCTATATCTTTGTGGCACAATTCTGGCAATCACACTGATCTTGTGTGGGTTCTTCCTGTCTAGACAGCAGAGGAAGGATCACATTTTATTCATTAAGTCGAAAGCCAGACCTCTGAATGCTGCACTCTACAATTCTGAATAGCTCTGAAAACTCAGAAAGCAATTCTCATTGCAATCTCCTCTAATACTACTCAAGGTTGTTTTGGAGCGTGTCAGTAGTTAAGAGTGCTTCTCTACCCAAGGTGTACAGGAGTGGGTTTTTGTGTTAGTCATTGTTGTTTGTGGATCTGACAGGTTTGCTGTGCTGCATGTTGTATAACCTGTGTTTGCCTATTTGACTGAACAACCATGACTGCACTGTGGTCTTATTCTCGTCTGTGATTACCCATTGGTTGTCCATTGGTCTTTGTAGTTTTTGGAGTTGATCATTGTGTGTCTGAGATCACTCGTGTTAACATACAGATAATTCTCCTGAATGTGAGTGTAGGCATGTTTGATTAATTTAGTTCATAATAATGCCCGTGATTCATGTGCATTTGGACATGATGAAGATGCATCCTTCACACGAGTTAATTTTCTCTGCACTGATTTTGGTCTGCACATCTCCACTACATCTAAGCTCTAATCTTTATCATTAGGTGTTATAAATGGCATGGCTTATAGTGCATTTTATTGCAGATTGCGGGGCAACTTTTCTACTCTTCCTTAATCATTCTTTTATGTCTTTTCTGATGTCCCTTTTCTCTTCTTTTCCCCCTCCTCTTACTTGTGCTGGATGGCAGAGTGAACAAGACCACTCGGTTGGTGATTGGCCCCAAGTACAACGAGCTGAGAGACTGGCACCACGGAGTGTCTGCTCGCACCCTGAATGTCCAGTAGACTTTGTGTGTGTACATGTATCTGTGTGCCTGTGAGTGTGATTGGCTGCCTCACTGTGCATGTTGAAGAGTTGAAGAGATACAGTAAAAGCTTGTGGATCAATGAGAGTAAAATAAGTAAAGGAAATAATACTGAAGTGAGAGTACAGATGTGAACTATTTGAGCTTCTTTGTGTGTGTGTGTGTGTGTGTGTGTGTGTGTGTGTGTGTGTGTGTGTGTGTGTGTGTGTGTGTGTGTGTGTGTGTGTGTGTGTGGGCTTGTCCTTTGTGGTTTGCGATGCGCTGGACTGTTTTAGACCTTTCATTACATGTTGCTTATGTGCTTAGCCCACTCCACTGATTCCAACCCTGTAGCTATAGACATGTGTCCAAATTCACATCAATATACACACATGTGTTTGATTAAAATGCCCTTTTGCACACGTGGAACTCTTGAAGCAGTATATATAATTAAGGTTGAGTCCATTTGTGATAATGTGTGGCATCATCTTCCAACACTGCAGAGGTGAAAGATGAGAAATCCAGAGCTTTCAATCTGTGCGGATCCTGTCCAGTCTATACAAGCATTCTCTTTATATTCAGTCAAGTATTCAGCTGTCAATCCTCACCCTGCTAGCTGTGATAAAAACTCAGAGGATCTGTACCCATGGTAATGAGACAAGGAAAGCATCCTGACTTTGCCTTCTGAAAACTGTCAAGACAATCTTTATTAATCTTTTAGCTTACATTCATTTTAAGACATAAAATACACCAAAAATAAAGATATTACACACAGCATTCATATGTATAAATAGACAAACTTTGCATACTATTTACAGCTATTAGTCTCAGATGCACTGTACTTGTCTTTCATGTTGTTGCTGTCTAACATGTGGCATATATGGGAAGATGTCCAGTTTCTCTGAAATAGCAAATATGGTTATGGTCTGGATGAGTGTGTATGCACTGCTTTCAGTATGTCACTTTTTGTTAACTGGCCTTTTGCACAATTGTATATTGTAGAAGACACTTCTTTAAGGTTCAATAGCTTGTTTACATCTGTTGTATCCACTGAATAATTTCATAAACGGAAAAAAGACAAAACAAATTTCAACTTGTGGTGCATGGATGTGCAGTATAAACCAATACCTTATAGTCAGATCCATACTTTGTTGGACAAAGATGCAGTTTTTGTAGTTTTGCCTGTATAGACTTTTTTTTTAAATACATAGTCATCCATTTTCAGTGACTCAAAATTAATTGGAAAATTGGTTGACGAGCAGTTTGATGGCCAGATGAGGCCTGTTCCCTTGTTATTTCATGACAAATAAAGCAGAGATAATATCTGAAGTTGATTCTAAGTTTTGAATTTGTATTTTATAGCTTTTCATTGCAATTTCAAAAAGGACGCCTGAAGAGATGTAAGTGCAAATGAGGGAAGGCACTATTAAGTCCAAAAACCCAAAATAAACACATCATAGACATAGCAAAAAACTTTAGGAGTGACCAAATCAATGTACCAAGTTCTTAAAAAGCAAGATTAAGTTGATGGGACGAGAGTTGTGTGGCGAAGCAGAGAAATGTGATCCACAGCATACCACTTTATCTGTCAAATATGATGGAGACAATATTATGGCTACCAGTGGAACTGGATCACTGTGTTTTTTTTGATGATGTGACTGCACATAGACATGGCAGGATGAATTCTAGAGTGTACAGGGCTATACTCAAATGCTGCAAAACCGATCAGACAGCGCTTCACAGTACAAATGGATAATGGCCCAAAGCGTACTGTAAAAGCAAGAGTTTCTCAAGGAAATGAGATATTCTTCAATGGCCAAGTCAGTCACCTGACCTCAACCCAGTAGAGCAGCTTTTCAGTTATCAAATGCAAAACTCAAGACAGAAACAAGCAGCAACTGATGGTGACTTAAGGCCTGCCGGAGCATTTCAAGGGAGGAAGCACAGTATGTTCTGCTGTTTGTGGGTTCTGGATTTTAGGCAAAAGATTTCCATCCAATTATTAAAAACAAATTGTATAAGTTTGTCCAATTAATTCAGAGCTTATGAATATCGGGAACTATGTATTCCTAATTCCTAAACAGTTAATGCAGTGTTTTTTGTGAAACCCCTTGAATTAAAACTGAAAGTCTGCACTTCAGTCACGTCTTCATAGATTTAAAATTCACTGTGGCGGTGTGCAAATGGAAAACAAGCATAACTGTCTTTGTCCAACAAATAATAGAGCTAACTGTAAATGCTCTGCTGCTGGTATAAAATAAACAGTCCAGTCTGGTTTGAGACATTTGTTTGCTTTGAGGTATGAGCAAGTAAGAAGCAGGTCAGGAGTGATGGTGCACAAAGTGACTGTATAAATACTGTTTTGAGGCCCTTTGTACGTGACATATTCCTCCAGTGCCTTAACATATATTTCACCCCTATGTTTACTTAGTGCAAGTTGTTCTGAATGTAAGCACAGCTTTTTTTTTCTTTGTAGAAAAGCAGCATTTTGAAAAAAGCTGGAGTTTATTAACTGAATTATTTTTTTCTGTGGTTGAAGGTTGTTTTTAAGCTTGAATGGTCTACATTATAACTAATAGGCTAATAAATTCATTGAGTTTTTTCTTGTTCCCTGTTTCTCTGTTTCTGGTGTCTCTTTTTTTGTTCCATTCTTGATCCTGTCACTCGTTCCTCTTCTGGCTCTTATTGAATCTATAGTAGAGAGGTGAGGTATAAGCCATCACCTAATCCACTTTTTTCCCCTCATCTTTTTACTTTTAATAGTGAACACATTTTTTTTTTTTGCAGTCCACTTGATTCCTTTTAATTTAGAACACACCAACACTGTGACTCCAAATACAAATAGTTATGTGACACGTGTGTGCTACACCAGTCTTCTGGCCAGGGAAGTGCTTCACTTACAAGGCTCAGTGGCGTGAATGATCCGAGGCCATGTCTACGTGTGACATAGTGACCAGCCAAAGCCACAGGTGGTATGATCATATACCATTTAGTATGAGTTAGAGAAGAAAGCTATCCTGCCTCTCTAACAACCCAAATCTTGAGAACACTATCTACAACATACCTGCATGCATTTAAATTGCTGTATTAAATTTAAATTGAGATAACTGATTTAAAGTGTTGAATTTGTATTTTATAGCTTTTCATTGTCATTTTAAATATCCGGCCCAAGTAGATGCAAGTGCAAATGAGGGAAGGCATTATTAGACCAAGAAACAAACATACAGCATCATAGAGAGAGCAAAAATGTTAGGAGTCAGCAAATCATACTCAATCATGTAGGACTGTTTATTTGCATTTGCGCAATATCTCTAAAATTAGAAACATCTTGTCTCAGAGTGATGCTGAGAAGCGAATACATGCATTTATTACATCTAGGTTGGACTGTTGTAATTCGTTATTATCAGGCTGTCCAAAAGTCTCCCTGAAAAGCCTTCAGCTGCAGCTAGAGTACTGACAGGGACTAGAATGAGAGAGCATATTTCTCCCATATTGGCTTCTCTTCATTGGCTCCCTGTTAAATCCAGAATTGAATTTAAAATCCTTCTCCTCACATACAAGGTCTTGAATAATCAGGCCCCATCTTATCTTTAAGACCTCGTAGTAACATATCACCACAATAGAGCACT
>VUQJ01027523.1:7434-21095 GCA_015108635.1 Andinoacara biseriatus
TGGTGCTTGTAGAGGAAGACAAGAGCCTTCCACATTTCAAATGAGGTTTTTCAAGCAAGTGAATTCTTTTTTTTTACCATTATGGTTTCAGTCAGGTCTCTTCTTCTAACCTTAAAACGCCTAATCTCTCTCTCTCACACAAATGTACTTTTCTCATGTTTTATTCAACAAACATGTTTGGCTGTATTAAAATAACACAAAAAGTGTTTCACCTCGTCATCTTGACATTGCTTGGTTTCTCAGGTATGGTAAAGTTGGTGTGTATTGTTGAAGTGTACAAAAGATACCTCCACAGTCCCTGCTTGATTGTTATAATTTAGTCAATCAGCTCAGTTAATGCACATATTTGTCATTGACAATATAGTTGCAGCTCTGGCTAAAAACACAGCAGTATTGCCCATCTCATCCATATGACTCAAAGTTTTATACACTGCTCTGTTTTGGAGCACTCTGCAATTTCTGGAGGTTGACCAAAACTGCTTTTTCATTTATAAAGTAAAAATAAATTTGCATTCATTTTCTTTAAGTTGAAAGTAAAAGAGAACAGCACAGTCCTAGAGTGTTTGTTTATGCTTCTTTAGGACCCAGTCGCGCAGGCCTAGAAACTGTTTGGCAACCATCTGTCAACCACCGGTCATCAGGAAAAAAATGCACATTCCCCAGCCAGTTGGCGAGTGGTCACTCAAAGTTGCTGGCAGTCACTATGAAATTGATTCCTAAAGCTCCATTGGCTCAAGCATACAGATTGGTCAATGACCCCCCTGTAACCTACGACCGCTACTGTGGAAAGCTGTGCATTCTGCCACTGGTTGGCAAGTGGATGCTAGAGGATGTTGGCAGCCGCTAGCAGCCCCTACTTTACAATTGGCTGCAAAGAAGTATTTGGTGCGATTGCTTTGATCACTAGCAGGTTGCAGAGGTCACCGGTAGTTTTCATGGAAGATGACAACTAGTCTGCAAAGACTTGCAAACTACTTTGCGAGCAGTAGTGAAACTGAAGACAGAGATTCAATATGGAACCAGAAAATATTTGCCAAAAAGCTGTGCCTTACGGCACACTTTTCTAAAGGTACTACTTTTACTTTGAAGGCAAACAATCTCTATTTACAGTTTGCCACAAGCAAACTGCAGTTATCTGCTAGCAACCAAAGCAATCACAAGGAGATTTTTGGTGCAGCACCCTCTTTGCAACTATTTTCACCTAGCAGCAGCCATCAACCCAAGGTTGCCAGGGGTCATCGACCTGTGTGAGTGACGCCCTATAGAACAAACAACAAAAATGAGTATTTTCAGGTAGGCTAATACTAAAAGAAAAGGCACTGGAACCACATAATATTGACATATATATTAAACTGTGCAATATAAATGTACGTGTATTGGAACATTGTAAATTAGAGCTTTGATGTAATATGTTTTTATAAGGTTTTATAAGACGATAACATTTTATTTGCTACATGCACACCCATATTATTATAGTTATATCATTATAGTTTTATATAGCTTATGATTGAATGAATAAATTCATCATTATGTCCCACAATAAGCAGGTACGGAGGTAATATTTACTGAATAGCGATGCCCTCCTATAATCATTGTTGTTGCAGAGTTTTGCCGCTTGCTTTGAGTGCTTTTTCTTTTAGTTTCAGAGAACCAGGCCAGGGACAGCCAATCCGGAAAAAAGTTAGCTTAAAGGGCATATGGGCATGAAGTTATGAAGAAGTTAGGATAGCCTTTAAACATAAATTCAGTGGATTCACAAATAATGAATCTATGGAGATGTTTTGCTGGAATAATGACAAAAATCAATGTAGTTCTTTACATTACTAATACAGTGGATTTTTTTGGACTTTCTGATTAGAAACTAGAGGATGTAATGGAAATGGAAGCCCAGATTAGGATTTGACTGTCTGTGCGTGTGGGCACAGAAAGGGATAAATAAGGGGACGCAAAGGAGTATGCAGACACACCCAGAGAGAATAAAGACAGATGAAAAGCTACACTAAAAGGAAGCATGAAGAAGATTTGAAGAAAAAAAGAGTATGGACAGAAAAAAAGAATGATTTGGAAAATTAAAAACACAAGGGAAAGAAGGAGCAGTCGGACTGGGATTGAAAGGACTTAGGATGTGGCTGAGATTGAAAGGCTGAATGTGAGAGGAAGAGGGTCATCACAATTTAAAAAAAAACAGCTGGGAGAGATCACAGAGAGATGTTGGGGGAAAAAAACAAAAAGAGGAAATGTAATAGGAAAGAGTGACAGATAGACGGAGAGATACTGAGCACTAAAATGTAGTAGAGGAGATAACAGATGGTGGGGATTATTCTGGACTAAAATACTCTGTGATCTACAGAGGGAAGGCCACAGACATAAACCGTTACAGACTCCATCTGCTAGAAATAGACCAAAAAGAGCTGTAGGTGCACTATCACAATAATGATCAAATACTGCCTGGATAGCAAAATCCAAAAACGGCTATATTTGTCATCATAAACAACACAATGAATGTCAGGACAGATAAAATGCTGATGTTCTGTTATGCTTGAGTGTTTAGTGAAATCACTTGGGAGAAATGTCCTGTCGAGTGTCAGAGTATCAGGCCTTTCAAGAAACTTAACAGAATTAAATTTAGAAACTGAAATAGCTGAATGGCAATCGCTTGGAAGACCTAAAACATGTGCTAGTTTCACAGTTTTGCAGCAGGTGCTTATGTGCTGGAGCATTTCAAAATGTGTTTGTGTGTGATTATGACTGATACCATAAGACGCCGCTAATCCACATTTTATGTTCGCTGTGATTAGGGCAACAGTCTGCTGTGCTATGTGCATGCATGTGTGTGAGTGTGCGGTGAAAACAAAGACAAACTAGTCCACAAATCTCCCAAATAATGCTGTTATATCCATCCACACACAACCTGAAAACACACACAAATACAGATACAGCTTAATGCCTGCTAATCATCCTGTCTGCCACTGTGCGCGGGAAGGGAATAAAAGAGCAAAGAAAAAGATCTGAAAGGAAGCTGAGCATTATTTTTACCTTTCCCTGTGTGTAGATCAAACCTTGAACCTGCAAAAAAAAAAGAAGAGAGAGAGGAAAACATAATTACTGTTGTGTTTTGTGAGTGAGCATTAGTGTGGCTGAGCCAATCATACAGTGCACCACCACACTGATGAAGCAGTTTAAACAAAAAAATCAAAATTAGCATCTCTCTGCAGGTAGACTAAACCCACACTGTGCACAGTTCCTCCTTGCATCTTTTCTCAATATCCTTCTGCAACTGCCTATTGAGCAGGGTTGGTAAGTAACTACAGTCTCGGCATTAGGATTGCAAGCATATTGACTTAGTCTATGTGTGCACAAGAGAGAGTCTGTGTCTGTGCATGTGTGTTATTGGCTAATTATCTACCCTGACACAGGGGGCAGTTAATTAAATCCTTCCCCGGCAGTAGGCATAAAGTAATTATTGAGCATGGATGCATATCTACCAAAAAAAAAGTCATCATTCACATGTGATAAACGCATGCCACATGTTCACTGCTGCAACACACACATTTTAAAGAACTTCCCTTGCAAGCCCGAGAACATGCTGGCAATCAAAATGCAAATCGGAAAGTTTTGCATCATCATCATCATCTCATCTTCTGCGTGTTTATACAACCCCCTTACCATCACCATCAGCTGCTCTTCAACAGCAACTGAAACCAAAGGAACATATTTTTGTTTTGTTTTGTTTACTCTCAATCGAGCAAAATGAAAAACAGATGGAAACTGGATGTGAGTGCACTGACTCGCATGTGACAGATCATCTTTATTGCTGTCGTCATCAAAGTTGGCAACAATCGACCTATTTGAGTTCTGATTTAAGCTGATTGCACCAGTTGGAAGCAACATACGACCATTTGACGAGAAGAGCGTTGTAGCAAAAAGTCTAATGCAGAAGTCGCCAGGGGTGAGGGCACAGTCTGTATTTTGTCTCAGCTCCGTGCTAAGCGATTTCATAAAGCTTCTACAGGGGACATAAGAGAAAACGCTTTGAAGGTAAATTTGCATCTTCATTTTTAAACAGATTATGGATTCACTTTAGTTTTCATACACCTCCCAATGCCAATTTATGCCAACCAACTGTGCAGGTAAAACGACACATTCCCCGCAATTCTCCAAATCACCATGCCCCCAATTACTGGCTTCCATTCTGAAACTGATGGAACAAGCCTGTCATCGCGTCAGTATGTACAATGTGCGAAACAGATGCCCGCCACATCTGCTGTCTCAGTGAGATGGTCCAGTGCTGGACTGATAAGTGGCGTTCTGCTAAGCTGCAGTGAGTGAGATCTTTACCTTCACTTAAAGCGCTTTGAAAGCTATAATCAGCGATAAAAGCTTTTTTCACTAACACAACATCTTCAGGGAGAGAAAAAAAAATGGTTTTAACTGGGTATTTCTGTTTGCTTTGCTACTTTCTCGAAGCTTCTCGTGCTTTCCAATTTCAAAGATTCACCATCCTTTCTTTTCAGGCAAAGCACTGCTAGGTTGTCCCACACTGCAGCTGCATTCAAAGTATTCTGAAAAGCGGCAACACTGGCAGTTACAATCTGTCCTCTGCTGAAAACCTTTGATTCTCTCAAGCTGAACAGAGGCTGACCACCCAGGCTACAGGAGCCCCAGAAACAAGAGCCACTTCTGTGGCATACAAATAAGCTTTACAGTCTTCCATGGACACACACACGCGCATAACAAGATGCCTAAGCTTTTACTGTACTGTTTCATGCATTGCTTAAACACACATGGGATTTATATTCCTTTACCCCTATAGGTGCCCCAAGCCTGACTCCCTTTGTGGCTCATACAGCAAAAAAGTAACACCTCAGTACTTCTCTTTTATGTTAACAATCCAAACATTCTGCAGCGAGCTGAGTTCTTATAATCTTGTAAACATAAAGCCATGCACTTGGTCAATAGAAAACCATTTTGCACTGCCTTCATGTGTGAAGAGGTTTGAAAAAAAAAAAAACAAGAAAAACAAGCACACAGTAATAATCTTTCATATTTTCTGCATGAGCTGATGATGCAAGCAGAGGTGTGAGGCTGGTGCTTCACACGGATGATCCTTTTCAGTTGCTGACATTCACAGGACCGTCAGCAGCAAGTCTTCACATTACATGGCAGATATGGCTGGAGTGTTTTGCACCTGGAGGCATAATCATTTCAGCAGTTGTTAAGGAGAGCTTGTTCAGATGGAGCAAAGGCTGGTGGGAAAATTGGAAGAGAAACGCCATTTTAACAGCTAATATTTCGCATTTCTGCAGAGAAATGATGCAAATTTTGTGTAGCAATAGATACAAAAGCAGCGCAGGACCCTAAACCGATGAATGAAAGTTCGGTGATTAACGGTGCTCTTTTGTTTTCTGGCTGCCAGAAGCAAAAGAGCCAAAATTAAAAAACTGATGTCATGAGCAACAAGCGACAGTAGACTGTAGTCCCCTCTCGAAATGCCATCATTCACTCTACAACAATGTGAGAACTCACTGTGCGAGTCCACTGCGAACAGGTTGAATTTAATCTCCACCTCTGAAGCACTTTACAGAGAATTTCAAACCATTACCCAAGCTCAACAATCGCCAGCGGCTGCCAAGTACCTTCAAGGGAATGTCAGTTTCCATAGTAACCACGCCGGCACCAGCTGTAGACCCCATGAGTGAAAAATTCTTTAATGGCCACAGATCACAAACCTTTCTGGAAGTTTCTCTCGAGTACTGTGTTGACCTCTCTATCTCTAGTTGACTTTTTACTGTTAGCACTGTGTGTATGCCCTCTGTTAGCTAATGCTCACTTGCAGCTCTTTAGTAGTTTCCCTGACTCTGAGAGGGCTTCATGGCGCTGAACGGAAGGATGTACAGTTTTTAACGTCAGTTGAGAAGCAAGAAATTAAATCTCATCCGTGTGTGACACCAATTTCAACGTAGTTTCTCAGCTTGGATCACATTAAAAATGTGTCTATTAGTGTGTGCAAACATGAGTACTTCTCTGTAACCACCTGAGATGGCATGATATTGTTTATTACCTGAAGAAGGAAGATGAAGCATTCATTCGTAATGCTACAGTCACACTGGAGAAAACAGTGGCTAGAGACCGTGGCACAACAAATTTATTTGGACTGTGTGCAACAAATTTGAAAGCTTACTGCCTCTGCAACGGTTGCTTCGGAGACGGGGACTAAGTTTGCAACCATGCACAGCCAGCTGCTGTCCTCAAAGCATCCTTGGTATGTCGAGGTGGCAATAAAACTGCCAAAACTTGAAGTCAGTCTGATATCAGTTTGCAATCAAATGGGCTCAAGTTGGCAATTATCAAATCTGTTGCCATCTGCAAACACAGAAATTCACATTAAACAGAAATTGACATTAACTAATTGCATTCAGATTCCAGCCAGAACCTCAGATTAAAAGAGTAATTCCTCCATAAATATTTGCTGTGGGATGGCAATTTAACTGCATTAAAACATAACCATTCTGTAACCTTGGTTTGTATATAAACAGAATACAACTAGAGTCCCCAACTGCAGGAAGTCTTGCAGACAAGTTGCGCTCATTGACTTTGACTGTCTTTATAAATTAACCAACAGTTATTTGCAACCTTTGACAATTTGTCAGAGTGACTGCAGTCAGTCCCAGTCAGACTGCAACTGTTTGAGGCTGCCTCTCACCAGGTGACCACTCAAGGTCTAGCTGACCAGCTAGTTACCACAACTACTTGCAATCTCTCATTGAAAACTAAATTCATTGCAATCACTGGACAACCTTTTTTTTTTTCTATTTGCAGTTTTGTTTGTTTGTTTGTTTCATATTTTGACCTACAATTTAGGAAACAAGACCAAGGGGTCTGTATATACCCCACTGACCAGTTATCACCATGTAAGTTACAAATTTACTGCTTCTTTGTAGCATAATGAAGTAAATTCACCCGGCTCTTTATTTTTCCTCTAAAAGCAAACTGGCACCAGTAAAACAAACCACTGTGGGGTGCCTTTTGTTATGATTGCATTCCCAATGACACACTATTGGCGGAGTGAAAAGAAGAGATAAGGAGAGTAAGAATATTACTGCCGAGCATATATGCACAATTAAAACTGTGATTTATTCAAATTGTGACAGTGGATCAAAATATATGCCTTGAACTGGTGTAAAGGTAAATATTAGCTTCTTGTAACCTAAAGGATCATATGCAATTATTATTAAGCTCATTTCTCTGCAGTCAGTAATAATTTGTTGTCTTAGTCTCCCTCACAAACAGTGTTTACCTCTGTCTTCTAAAGGCAACAAGGAAAAGTAAAGAACTGCTCAGTGGACACTGAAGAAATGCAGCTTCAAGCAAAACAGACATGTGCCTCCCAAAGGCAAACCTTCGCTCATCTCTCCCACTAGTGCGTGTAGCCAGGAGATGATAACCAGGTAGAGAGAAGCCATATTGAAGACAACATGCCCAAACAAACTCCCACAGGATGCGGAGCGCTTCTTAAAAGCATGCAAACCAGATCTTTAAAAAAAAAACATGGCTTTGGCATTCATTCACACATGATTTCATGACCCACAGTGTTCACACCTGATTCTCTCCCCTCCTGGGTTTTAATCAAGTTGTTTGTTTCAGAAAGACTTCATTAGTTTGTTTCTTTGATTGTGTAGCTGTGAATGCCTCCGAGTGAGCGCGTATGCTCGTTTAGCATCAAGCAACACACATACTGTCCTTGAGAGTGCCTCAAACAAATGTAAACCAGTAACAAAAAAAAATGCCCTCCTGAATTTCATCACATAGATGATTTTGTTACTGGGAATACAGGTCAGTGCGAGGCAGGCAGCAGTGGAGAGGGTGTTAAGAGATGTTTTCCTTTATGGCGAATGATTTGTTTGTTTTACGTTCCAGCTCACAAGCCTCACGGGCCCTAACCTACATTACAGCACAACGACTATTAATCATTGATGATCAGACCTTTTAATATCGCTCATATAAAATTTATCTGCACGTGAATAAAACAAATGAAGAATTCTGTTCTAAAACATTGCATATTAATTTTCTGTGGAAATTATTACCTGGTGATTACCAAGTGCTTGTTCTGCACAAAGTCCTGACCTAAGCAAGTCTCACCTGCTTTGTTTGGAGAATAAAATACAACAGCAGATTTTGCAACATAATTATGATTTCTACTTAATGATCGCACGTGCACAATAAGTGACCCTCAGACACCTTTCATTTCTTTTAAGCTAATAACTGCTATGGAACTGTAAGCTGCAGTACTGTGCAGAGATTTTGAGCCACCACTCATTTCTTTATATTTTGCTTGGAAAATGAGAAATGTTCCACGAAAAAGCATCTGCCATGTTTTACAGCTGGCTGTGCACACTCTCTGTATAAGACCTGCTGCCACAGTTTTTCAGTCCAGTTCTCCTATAGTGTGGCATACCTCAGCCATTTCTCCCTGTTTCGCTTCCTTAAGAATAGCTTCTTGACAGCCACCGTTCCACTGAGACCATTTCTGATGAGGCTTCAGCGAACAGCAGATGGATCAACTGAAGGTCCAGATGCATCACTCAGGTCCTGTGTCAGGGATTTGATTGATTCATTTTCCTATTTCTTAAGGACATGACTTTCTGACTTTCTGCAGGTAGTTTTTAGGCCTGCCACACCTTCTTCTGTCCTCCACTTGTTCAGTTTCCTCAAAATTTCTTTAAGGACACACCGTGTCCTTGATTTCATGCTAGTAGCTCTTTGAGAATCACCTTGTTAATATAAAAATACTATTTTATGCCAGTCAAACTTTTCATAGATCTAACTAAAGAAATGGGAATAAACAATATGCTTTGTCACAGGCTGCTGGCAGCAAATGTAGAATTTAAAATTGTCTGTTATGTATGGACATAACACTGGCGTTAGGTCCCGTTTAAAACATTTAACTGCACAGAAATTGAGTGAAAAAGCAGCCAGTGTAGGAAAACTATTGCTCAAGACCACTTTAAGAAAAAAAGAAAAAAAAAGCAAAAGATGAAGAAAGGAGGGATGTCACTCAGTACTGAAGCATTGAACTGCCAGAAGTTTGTTATTTTATATGCATATCAAACTACTTTTCACAGTTTGCACCTGCAAATCATATTTTAAGGCTGTCTTTAGGTGTGAAAATATAAGATTCACAATTAACAACTTCTCAGTGAAAAAAAATCACTGCTAACACTTCTTTCAAACTTTATGAAGTACAGTTATTAATTTTCACTTATAAGTTCAAAGTTACCACTACACTTTCTCAAAACATAAACACTGCTTTTGACACTGGTTTGATGATCGAAGTATGATCGATTAGCTTTTCAGCGTGTATCAACTTGATAAATGACCTCTGTGCAAACCCGAGTCTCACTGACTGCTTTTCAGTACAATCCAATGAACACAATGTATTTTTAGTCCAAACACGGCAGCTGTCTCATTTGCATTTGTGATTATCAGAGACCATTTCTCTAATGTACTTTTTAACCATTGACAAGAAGCCACTGTCCCAGCGCTGTGTGTTGTGTGCCATCAATCTTCAAACAATCTCTAGTTTTTGCTGTACTGTACTCAATATTTGTCACGTTTAAAAAAAAATAAAAGGATCCAGTTGTGTCTCATGTATAAATAAGGGCTGCTTGGTGCCCATTTCATTTTGACAGCTTTCAGAAAGTCGAACCGTTCACAAGCAAGTTTCAGACACGTCTGAAGTTCAGTCCAGATGACCAGTGAACACACGCTGCCTGAAATCTCAAGTGTCTAAGTGTCAGCATGCCAGTTTGTAAAGCAGATTGTTCACTATTCAAAGGGTTGGATTATCGAGGTCTGCTGAGCCAGTGCAATTGCTGTGTGATTCCCAACATTATAAAAACACCTAGGAGACCCCCTGTAATTAAAATGCAGACATAGGAAGAACTTTGTTGCTCTGGTTTTAAAATGAACAAAGACACAAACAGTGCAAGAAGAACTAAATGTTTTGCTTTAAAGAAATCTTACCAAGTAACTACCTTACCACACTGGCATGAATGCGCTTCCTTCTACTGTGCATCATTTATCACTTGCATTATTTATCATGTTTACATCCTTAACTTTTGCACTGTTGTTTGCCCAAGTCTATTTTAGTTAACCGCATTTACTTACAGTACAGTTACTGTGATGGGAATATATCTCTTTGAATGTATCATGGGTGGTGGGGAAATATTGATTATGGATCTCAAAATTTTGCACATTTAAAAATGGAAACCTCACAATCTCCATATTGCAAATGCTAGTTGGTCTAATTTTCATGCAGTGTTTCACATCAGCAGTATTTCTTTTTTTCTGACACATGCATCAAAGGCATTTAAAATGTGAGAGATGGTAAGTTCAAATGCCTCATTTTTTTTAAAAGGAAAAATAATGAGCCACCTTAGAAATCAAAGCCCTTACAAATTCCACATCTAAGGCCAACGCAGAATAATCACTTAATCCAGACAGTCATTACAACTACGGCGAGAAATGTCTCGAGAGGTCAATTAACCCAATGAGTGAACTGAGAACTCCCGATGCAGGCATCAAATAAGCCAAAGACAACACTCGGCAAAGTAAAACATACACACACACACACAATTCTCTCTGTCTCAGTTAAACATACACTCTCGCTCATACACACACACAGACACTGTACATATTACCAAGCAGGTTGCTATCCTTTAATTACAAGTCATCTTTTAATTGGAATAAGTGTGAAAGAAATAAAGGCAGTTAGAGTAGCTCAGTCTGGCAGAGACGCGTCAGAGCATGCGAGTGCTGGAACAAACTTCATATATTCACATATGTTTTAATCATAAGGTCATTTTACAGTCAGCCTGGAAGTGGAGGTAGCCAGATTATTTTTACATTTTCCATCAAAATCAGCCCTCCGTGGAAAGTTTTACATGATTTACTGTTGGCTTCATTGGAAAGTAGACAAAAACATTTCCTTGATTTTGAGGAACCAGACTTTGTTGATTGTATCCTGAAAGGGCCCAAATCAGTCAGTTTTGTCTGATTATAAAGGCCCGAATGGTGTGTTTAAGTTCTTACATTAAGATTTTTTTTTTTAATTTTATCGATTTTGATTTTGATGAAGTAGTGAAAATGTCTATTATTCATTCTGAAATGTGTTTACAGTGGCTAGAGAGATTCTAAAGGTAGTCACCATTTAAAGGATATCACAAGCTCTATCAGTGTCTTTTCCCAAATGAAGGCTCATGCTAATTCTGTTTTATTCTGTGTGATTTGTGCTAGCTTTTCCTATAGGGCTCAGATCCAAACCCAAGTTCAGGCCATAGACAGAAACTCGTGGTCTTCATCACATATAAAACCTTAACCACCATTTTCTGGGTTAGTGCGTCTGTATACAGCATGCTCATGCACAGTCTTCTTGAGGTATTATCCACCTTCCCATTTCAAGTATGTGTGAGCTGCACACAATTGCTCACAGAAGTCTCAGTGTTGCTTATGCGAGCACTTTACAACAGAATGCACATGTGCATGAAGAAGCATGCATAAAAAAAAAAACCTCCTCACGCACACACAAACACACATGCACATACAGTACCCTTGCCCTTGCACACACTGAAACCTTTGATTTGCATGAGCACAGGCAATTGTGCTGTTAGGACCTTTGGCTATTCAGGCCTTTAAATTGGTCCCAGTGAGATGTAAGAGCACGGGGCTGACCTCTAACTCTCCACCTATGTGGCAAAGACTTAGAATCAGTCAGTCCGATCAATGGCCCAACAGCAGTCGACATAGGGAGTCTCGCTGTAGTGTATCAGCAGGAAGATGATGATAATGGACAAGGCCATCTGCTTGGTGGTTCTCCTCCGAGCACACGTTTGATTTTAGGGGAAATCTTTCTGTATTTGACGGTTAAATCATCTTGGGAGCTGATTAAGGAATCGGAATTGGCCCTACTGTTGTTGTTTTTTTTATTATCTTTAAGGAGTCTTGTCTCATTGCCTCTTTTGGGACACAATTAAATTGCTGATTCTATTAAAATAACTTTATTCAAACCTCAGTAAAAATGACACTAGTGAAAATACAGTTGGAGCTCTGACAGTTACTGCTCATAATTACTTGTAAGATATCTGGAAAAGTTTGGGATATACACAAGCTAAACTCAATGCAATATAAGCCATATTATGAATTGTTCTGTGTTACACTGACAAGTGATAGCCTACCTTCCTTCAGAAATCCTGTAGACACTAGTGAGTGCACTGCTCCAGCCACCTTTTGTCTGGGCATTTTTTAAGACACACAACTATTAACTATATAGTTAAAAAATTGATCCCTGCACATCATTACATAGTCTCATAACTCTGGACTATCTCATAAGTATCTAAATCCAATCAGTGCGAAGCCCTCCATCAGTCATTCAGTCTTTCAGAATGGAGTCTTCCCACCTCATTCCAACAGACTGATTCCTCGCCGGCTGCTGAGATGCCAGTACAGATGGACTGAATCGGGATGAGGCCATCAGCATTGTCTGTGGAGCTAAACTCTTGGTGAATTGTGCCAGCTAAGAACGGCACCACATTGGTGCCTGGCCGATGCAGTGCCGCTCGAGCCCTGGCAGGGAGGACAGGGGCCTCCTTGTTTGGCAGAGGCATGTTGATGGGAAACATAAAGCATTCACATGATAATGAGCAAGTGAATACATGTCGCTCGCACTGCCCTGCTTTCTCTCCCTCAGATACAGTGCATGTCTTTACGCAGACGGGGGGGGGGGCAAAGCACACACACACACATAATTCTACTGTACACTGACACGAACACGCACTAGTGTAGTCACACAAACATGAGCACTCTATCACAAACCCCTCAGTGGTGCAGAACGGCCGGATTGCTGGCCTCATCACCAAGGAGACCAGCATTAAACGGGCGCCTGGCAGAGAGTGACTGGCATTTAGCATTTAGGACCCCACAAAGCTTTCAGGCAGAATATACAGGCCCTTTTCTCAAAAGGGAAAGAGAAAGTGAGAGGGTGAGATTAGTCACATGGATGCACACAGAGAAATAAAAAAAAAGGGGGGGGCAGTCTAATAATCACATTAAAGAGCAGAGGTGAAGCGGACAGCGGGTTAGCCACAGATAGAAGAGGGACAAACATGACTCGAGTCGGAAAGGCAGAAAAGGCATGAAAATGAATCCATCATTGAGGCTGAGAAGCATAAAGGCAGGCAGGAGGTGAGAAGGAAAGATTTTTTTTTTTTTTTGTCAGGTTTACACTGACAAGTGCTTTGCAGCAGTGACTAAATAGCTGTTGAGAGTGATGCGTCTGATATAAAGCATCTGAGCATTAAGAGGCACATGTGTGATTTCAGCTGACGTCACAAAAGAGGGAAGCTATTAATACTCATGCCCACCTGAATCTCCAGCAGGCTAGGGAGAGAAATGCGGTGCAAATGAACTATAAAAATACATATCTTTTAAAAAAATTTCATTCACAGCTCCGCAGACCGGGAACTAAGAAAGGAAAGGGAAAGAGGGTAAATGAAGCAGTTGGTTTGTTGAGAGGCCCCTGCCCTATCAACAGAAAGCGGAAGATCGAGGGATGGCACAAAGCAAATAAGGGTTAAAGGGTTTAACAGAGGGAAGAGGCGAGCTCC
>VUQJ01027526.1:0-11064 GCA_015108635.1 Andinoacara biseriatus
GGAGCTGGTTCCACAGAAGAGGGGCCTGAAAGCTGAAGGCTCTGCCTCCCATTCTACTCTTAAGTATCCTGGAACCACAAGTAATCCAGCAGTCTGAGAGCGAAGTGCTCTATTGGGGTGATACGGTACTATGAGGTCTTTAAGATAAGATGGGGCCTGATTATTCAAAGCTTTGTACGTGAGGAGAAGGACTTTAAATTCTATTCTAGATTTAACAGGGAGCCAATGAAGTGAAGCCAATATGGGAGAGATATGGTCTCTCTTTCTAGTCCCTGTCAGGACTCTAGCTGCAGCATTTTGGATCAGCTGAAGGCTTTTCAGGGAGCTTTTAGGACAACCTGATAATAATGAATTACAATAGTCCAGCCTAGAAGTAATAAATGCATGGATTAGCTTCTCAGCATCAGCCTGAGAAAGGATGTTTCTAATTTTGGCAATATTGTGCAAATGCAAATACGCTGTCCTACATATTTGTTTGATTAAAGTGTGGCGTAATTTATATAAAAATAAGAGTTATGAACTTGGCTGGTGGAGTTTTGATCCTAGTTTCAATTGTAGCAACAAAATCAGTTACAGTATGTCAAAGTTAATTCATTTTTAATTTATTTATTTTCCCCCGGCTGCTTCATTTTCTAATGGGGAGTCCCTCGGTGCGCTCTCCTTGGAAACAATCAATCATCTTCTGCCCTGCTGCATTCATCCTCCATTCAAAACGTTATTGAATGGCGGTGATAAGGCAACCAGCACACAGATTGATCTCCACCTCTAGACTCTTCACTGTGTGTGTTTATCTCAGATAGAAGAATATTAACCACCTCGCCATCAGATGTCATAATATCTGTGTCTGAAAGGAGAAAATCCATGTTATCGACCTGCAGAACGAGCGGCTGCTGCAGCTGTCAGTCAGGTTGATTGATGGACCTGTCGACCAGTGGCGGTAAAGGTTAGGGTGGGCGGGGCCAGGGGAAGTGAGACTCCCCGGCTCGCTGATCGATCGGCTGTCTGGCAGCATCAGCGGCTCCCTTCATCTTCCGTCATTAGTTTACAGTTTCTACTGATTTTTAAATATCAGCCGTCGATTAGCTGAAACAAATGGAAGCAAAGTTCAATACAGGAGGGATTTTAACCCAGACTGCAGAGCAGAGAACCAGAGGAACTCAGAAATGTACATCAGAATAACGCACATTACGGTTAAATTACAGCATAGACGTGGAAGTAAATTGTGGTGCAAAATGTCACTGGCCGCTATCCTCGATAATATAACCATTTAAAGATTGTATTCTTGGAGAATGCTGATGCTAACAAGGCTGATGATTAGACATGGAGTGCGTGCTGCACTGAGGCCACAGCAGTCGTTACACCTGTCAGCACGGTGATATTCCAATTCGTGTGTAGACATTAGTGCATTATTAGAAATACTCATGACACCTTCAGCTCATATTGATTTGCACCTGTTACCTTTTGTGGCTGCAGCTTGCAGCGATGTTGAGGGACAAATCACGCCTTCAGGGAAAAAAACGATCCACATTGCGCCGCGCAGGTCACATTTCTTACCTGTCATGGATATGGCAAAAGCATGTTCGTTTTTGTTTTTGGTTTATTTGTTTGTTTATTTTGGTTTTTTTGGGTGGGAGGGTATTTTACATTTTAAATACTCCTCATTTTAAAAACTGAAATGATTTTTCTCTCGTTCTTTGACAGCACATCCTATGCCAACAGCTCTCAAAATGACAGATAGCCTCAGTAAAGTGTGTGTGTGTGTGTGTGTGTGTGTGTATGAACAGAAAGAATATCCACAGCATCACAAATCCGTGCAGGCCCCTGACTGTTGTTTCACGGCAGATTATAATCTTGTAATTATGAGGATAATTTTATTATTTTCACCAGAAGGAATTTAGTTTTACTGAAACAGAAATTATTTTTTTGTTAATTGATGAAGACGAGTCACGAGCAGGCTTTTTCTGCTTTCTTTCTTTTTGGGGAGCAATTTTTTTTGGCCCTTTAATACTTCAAATGCGTGATGCACCACAGGCAAAGCCAGCCATAGACGCAGACTGAGAGTCTCAGCAACACACAAAAACAACCAAGCAGTGAAGGACAACTGGACCTTCCAATGTTTCCAATGTTTGTTGTTATAGTTTCATTGGCTGCAAATATCTCGCAAAACTATGTCCAAAAATGTCCTTTATTGACCAGTTTCTGCAAATAAACAGCACACGATTTTGCATGAATTCCCCGTCCAGCAAGCCTCTCGCCTCGGAGAGGAAAAACCCGGCTCAGCGCAGCCACACATGATCTGACCAATCAGCTGGCGAAATCTGGCCCCTTAGTGATGCTGGAGACTTTTTCATCTTTAGCCCGTGGCAATAACGCTGTGTGGATTCCGATCGATCAGCAGTTTCTTTTAAACCTAGTGGAGCTTATATGAAGTTTAATCATTTATGAAGGTGCTACAAGTGAGTATTTATCTTTTTGCATCATTACTAAACCACAATTATTCATAGAACAGACACAGTTTGACATTTTCAAGTTAAAAATTCATATAAAACACATTAAGAGAGATAAATGAAATCTGTTACTCCTGAAGATCTCACGTTTTCCCTCTCTGGATCACGGGGGCGTGGTTGCAGTCTTTGCCCTCTTTATTGAGTACATGCCATGACAGAGGCACATACACACATCACTGCAAGCAGCAAAATTCTGTGTATATGCATATGTATAGATATGTGCATGTTTTTATGTATGTATATCTACTTTTCTTCCATTATTTTGTCCTTTCTCCCCTTTGTTTCTCTTTCCCCCCCTTTTTTTCTCTGTTTTTTATCCCTCTTTTTCGTACCCCTTCTTTATTGCCTGTCAGGCCTGGCATAAATAACTAAATATAAAAAAAAATAAATTAAAATACAAATATGAACAAGAATAGCCTATAGAAAACTCATAGAGCTGTTCTTGTTTGGTACGTCAGTGCATTGGGATCATCAATCCGACTGCAAAAACTGCCAGAAATGACAGGCTTTAAAAAAAAAAAAAGACCTCACATTTTAGGAAACATAAAGAAAAACTACCTGATTTATTTTTCTGCTCAGAGTTAAATTAAGCAGCTGATAGAGGAAAAGCGCCTGGCAGCATGACCTCGACAGGCAACACAATCCAGCCTGATTATCAGTTCAACTCTATACAAGACATCAAACTAAAGACACGACTGAATGATGCTGTTTGTCATCTGTTTCTGAAACTTGTCTGTTATTAATCTGTTCTTTCACACCAGCAAAACAAGACAAAGAAATGAATGACTGTCCGTGACAGCTCAACAGAAACAAAAGGCAAAAAGAACTGATTCAACATGAAATGTTATATTTTCATGGAAGAGCCTCTAGATATCTACAAATTTTAATATTTCATAAACAGAATTAAGCTGTTCCCGCATTGTAGGTGCAACGTTTCAGCTGCTGGTGACTAATTTTGGAAATCATCCTTGTGAATATCGTGATAATTTCTCAGTCCTCCACAGAAACTGATAGCTGCAGCTCCAGATGGCTCAACGTGGTTTCTCTCTTTCTCTCTCTGAATGTGAAGGCTGCAATTACAGAACAAACCCGATGTGATTCATCTACTTTCTATTTCCAGCTGCTGCTTGCACACTCACACCTTCAACACATTCGCTCTTCCAGTTTCCTGTTTGCTCCTCAGAGCCACCCCTGAAGTTCACCGACTCACTAAAACAGATAGCAGGCTCCTAAGCCACCTCTCAAACCACAACTTTACTTTCATAGAAAACTTGTGCAACATGACAAATTGGACAAAAAAAAAAAAAAAGGCTTTTGTTTAATGAAGGAGTGGGCACCCTGAGATTTGTTCCTCCTGTGCTACGTGTAGTGCAATAACAGCACTGTTAGCTAATAATAACTGATGGTTCACGGCTGACGAGCGATGCTAATGGAGAGGGGGCTAATTGTAGTCGCCCGGTCACGGCTGTGAGGAATGTCTCTGGCAGGAAAATGAACTTTATTCTTAAATTACAGGGCCCTCTGTGGCGGACGCGCCTGTCCTATTATGTGCTAATTAGCAGACACTTGGGACGCTTTAGCTAACGAGCCTGGGATAATTTTAACCCTCCACATGGCTGCAAAGAGACATGCAGCACGATGCATAACCACATACAGTCAGAATGTGAACATATGGCTCAGTTTACATAAAACACGTGTGTGCGCACGCACGCACGCGCACACACGTTCCTATACTTTCACAGGCCCCCACCATGCTCCAGCTTAGCTGCTGCTGTGCTAATTGGCTTGATGTGGTTCTGAAAATAGTATCTGTACAATCCCCTGTCTGCCTTCAGAAAAGATCATGCCCTTTCAATTCAGAGTCCCAGCAGGCTGTCAATAGGAAATGGCTGTGAATAAAAGGGGGCGGTTTAAAGGTGCATTTCACCTGAACTTCACATTCACTGTCCCTGTACTTAACACAAAGTACTAAATGTATTTCTTGTTCCATTCTCTGTGATCGCCCGCAGTTAAAGTTCTGAAATGTTACAAAGCATTACAAAATAAGAAATACACTCTGACCACAAGTGTGTAACTGCTGAAGGCTTTTTTTTAAAAACTATATTCTATATTTGCATGACACAGGACAGCCTGATCTGCCAACCACATAACTGAAATGCTCCGTGGGAATTATATTTAACTTCCCTCCTGATGCCTTTGAGTAATTTACATTGTCCACATTGTTCTTAGCTCACAAAGTTTAAAACTTTAACAGCGACCCTGCATCCCACCCTCCATTACACTGCTGTTTACTGGCAGCAGCAATCGCACAGCAGCAATCGCACAGCAGCATCCGGCGCTGTGAGTCATTCAGACGTCATGTTCAGTGTTAGACATCAGCGGCTGCTCACCACCGCGAGACGCTTCAGCGATAGTCTGCTTTTAATTGAAAGGAATTAGCTCGACTCTCAGTGTGAAACTGCTCAGAGATCAGAGGGTCACGCTGTTTGATCAAAGTGAAGACTCACACGTCAGCTGCTGTGGTGAACTACCAACCCGCCGCTGGTGTTCTCTGCCTGACCTTTGACCCGCTCTCATCCCCTCTGGGTAAATCCGCTGTGCAAACAGTGATGAACTCAACATGTAACATAAAATATTTCAGGCTCATGGACCAAATCAAGTTTTTAGACAGTAGCTTGTAACAAAAATCTGCATCATGGTGTTGTTCTCTTTGATTAATATAAACATTTGTTAATGTGTGTGTGTGTGTGTGTTCAGCTTTACTCCGCTCTCCCTCTCAGCTCTTTCCGTTGGACTTCCAGCCCACCGAGCTGCTTTTCTGATCTGCAGCGAGCGGCTTGACAACCTTTTGCTCATCCGAGGAAAATTCCATTACAGGCTGTTAGGACATGAGTAATGGCAGTTCTCCGGTTAACCGGCTCGGATGAAAGCATAGTAATGCTCAGCCATCGCTTTGCCTTTCACAGACAGATATTTGGCTTGTGTTTGCCTTCTTCTTCGCCTCATGCCTGAAGGAAAAGCGAGAAGCGGCCACTGCATCAAATCCACCATCTTCAAGAGAAACAGTCATCTATTTAGACTGCCCACCATGAGTTTCTGACACGCTTCTTAACCCTCCATAATTTGAGGACATCTTGTGGACTATTAGGCTCTATGTTTGGGTTTGCTTTAGCATCTAAAAAGGGTCTCTGTGAAGATGCGCAGAATTATAAAAGAAAAGCTTCTAAATATAGTGATTTTTGTAAGTAAAAAGCTTGGCCAAGAGGCCAACTCAGCTGCCCTGAACCCACAAGACAAATGCTTTCAGAAAAATGTCACAGAAGTAAAAGGTGTTTGAGTGTGATGCTGTATTCATTGTGTTTTATCATATTTTATCTGTATTTTACTGCTGCAGGTTGAAGTGGACTTCAGGTTATTTAATGACATCTGAGAGGACGGTCTGAATTTTTCAAAACCAAAATGACATCATCACGATGTTTGCGTTGTTAAACCAAAACACCAGACCGATCAACAAAAAGTTAAAAATAAATAAAGTTAAAAAGCCAGAATCGTGACATAGTCCTAATCCTTTTTTCTCCGTCTCTCTCTCTCCGTGGATCTGTTTCCCTGTAGTTCTGAGGTGCTCCCACAGGTGTGGCTCCACCTGGATTTCCGGGTGGCACACCTGCCCTTCATCACCTGAACACTCACCTTCACCATTTACGGGCCCATTTGTTACCAGATTGTTACAGCTTTGGGCTTTATTGTGCTTACCTGTGATTCGCTTTCTGATCTCCTTCACGTGTGCGGCGGGAAATCTGCCAGTTTGCCTCTGAGACCTCGTCTTTCTGAAACCTCGCCAGCCTCGTCACTCCCCTCTGCTCCTCGTGCTCCTCACTGCTCCTGCCACAGACTCCGAGAAAAACCTTCGCGCATCCCAAAACTGTGTGAATAAAACGCAGCTTTCTGCCATTGAGTCTGACATTTGCAGTTCAGATCATTCCAGAAGTTTGGGATATTTTTGAAAACAGATACACTTTGTCTTTTTTTTCTGCACTGCTTTTAAAGATTTTATAATTACAGTTTAAAAGAATTCCATTCTTTGTATTCAAAAAATCTTAATGTAATAATTAATAAACAGTAATAAAAAAAAAGCACCTTAAATTGATCTAATGTTGCAAAGAAGTACATATTTTCTCCATATGTCAGCTACTAAAGTGCATAAAAAATTTCTCAAAATTGTACTTGATTAAATGTATTTAAGTAAAAGGTTCTGGGTTGTATTTATTTACTGTTGACTGGCAAACGCACACTGAAAATAGCAAATTAAAATTCAAAAAAGCTTAAAAAAATTAGAAGAAGTCTACACAGGCAGTTCACAAAGGGTGTTTCAATTATTTTTATTCTCTGTGGGCTAAAATAACGTCACTCCATCCATTTTTGCAAAGTATAATTTTATTAGATCCTGATTAATTGCAGAGGTCATAAATGTCCCTCAGCAGTGTTTATAGTCTCTGAGTTTCAGGTTGAAATTTACAGAAACAAATGAATGTTATTCATTAAAGTACTTAAAAGTAAAACTCATTGATAGGTAATATTTATCCTTTCCTTTAACTTCGATACTCTGCTTGCATTATGTGGTCATATGAGCTGTCAAAAGGCTTTATATAAGCGTTCTGTCTCATTCAGTATTGTTGGGTCTTTACCTCACAATGCAAAGCACCTTGAGGCGACTGCTTGTTGTGAATCGGTGCTGTATAAATAAAATTGAACTGAATCGAATTCACCAGCAGATGTGGCTCAAGTCTGCAGAGGCTCAAGTTTCAATGAAGGCTGAACGTTTAGTCAACATCACAGCCTGTTACATCATATCCACATGCAAACACAGAGGAAACAGGCATAAAGGATGTCTGCAATGTTTCTCTGCCCCGAGGTCCATCAAGACTAAAAAAAAAAAAAGCACCATTAAAGGAAGAAGGGGCTGTTGGTGTGTTGCACAAGTTGTGGTGTAAGAGGAGGTTCATGGGTTGAAAAATCAATCTTCCTCTCGTTTCTGTGTTTCTGTGTGTAGTTTGATTCCTCTGAAACAATTTGATTAAAGTGCCTGGTTCAGACTGAAAGCTCGACTACATTTGCTTATCATTCCCTTTGAAGTCCTTTTCCCACCCAGCAACGCTCTTTCCTGGAGTCACGGCTGTTTTCATCATCTTTTCATTATTTGAAAGGGGAAAGCACAAAAAACTGCCACTATCTCATTACTTTCACAATTACTCCAGTGGCTGTCAGAAAATACAGCCTAATCACAATCAAAAAAGGGAAAAATGTTATTGTTTGATCGGATTTTGATCTGGCAGCGCCTCGTCGCTGTTTCAAACACCGGCTGAAAGACTTGATTTCTTTTACTGCTGCTTTCAAAGGAGTCTTTCATCTTCAGGATTTTTTTGACATAATTCACAAGTCAATCTGACTGGTTGTGCGGTGCAATGTCAAGGAAGGTAAAGCACATTAGAGGCAGAAAAAAGTCGACATTTACCACAAAAAATATCCATCACGAGGGAGTCATTTAATCCGGCATCGAGTCATAAAAGCTTCTTTATCCTGAGAAAACAAGTGAAAAGCCGCCAACGGAAAAGAAACTTATTCAGATGGTTCAAACGCTGATTAATTAGCGTTATTCAAGGATTTTTTTTTAAATTGGCATAAACATGAAAGTTGAAGAGTGAATTGGCTTCAAAAAATATCTGAACAAACTAGAACAGCGAAGGAAACATAGTCCCCACAAATCAAACACAAAGAAGGCATTCACTGCAAAAAGTAGAAGGTGCCAAATTAACTGTGCGAATCATGTATGTTTTATTCAGTCGTTCCATTAACTGTTCATTTCTGATCATTTTTCCATCACAAAGGTGCAGATATAGAAAATGTAATGCAAAAACAATGCGTGTAATGCGGGAAGACATCATGTGATCACTTGGCTCTGACTGGACATCGGTCGTGAGACACATGATGCATTCCTTGTGGGATCTGGACTGCCGCCATCCTCACTTCCTGCTTGTTTCGGGGGCTCTTTGTCTCCAGTTCAGTCTTTAATGGTGACATTCACAGACTGAGGTCACGTCCCTGATTTGAAACTCAAAAACATTTCAAAACTGTCTGGTCCAAAAAACTCCGGTTGCTTTTGCCTGTATTTTTGGGGATCATTTTGCTGCTGCAGGATGAAAATACATCGAGTTTGATGCATTTGCAAGAACAGTCCAGATGTTTGTGGATTAGGGTCACATGTACAGTAGATCTGTTCCATGTACGGCTCTCCAAGACCCTCGGCCCTCACCAACCTGCTTAAAAACCCACCTCTTCTCATTGGCAGGCTGCGAATGGATAGCACCAGCTGCTTTAAAGCACCACCTCATTTTCTGGTTGGTGTGGAGGTTCTGAATGCAGCAGGTAAATATAGTAACAGTGTGATTCCACTTGCCACAATAGCTACAATTTGTTATTCATGCACATGTGAAAGTTTATTGGCTCAATGGCGCCCTCTCTGGCAGTGTTAAAACATGTTCATGAGAGACATGCTAGAGGTGGGTTGTCGAGCTCAGCGCTGTATATTTTTTAATATGGATTAACAGCCGTGTGTCCACTATGAAACATGAAACATTGTAACTTATTTAACTGCTAATAAGAAGAGTTTAGCTAAAACAGTTATAACCGTGTAATACACTGGCTATGCTAACTAGCTTCTGTGCTACTCTAATATGCTCTTCTTTCATAGTGTGCTGTGCTTGAGCCGTCCATAACACGCCAGCCTCTGAGCCGTACATGCTCACGAGCCAAAGATAACCCAGTTCAGGAATAAAATAGCATATCCCAGCATGGTGTGCAGTGCGGCCTTAAAAAAATCTGAGGAAACGTGGAGGACAAAAGCAGGTGAACTGCATCTGAAAGTTGTGTCCTTAAAAAGATCTGACACGGGACACCTGAGAGATGCATCTGGCCTTTCGGTTGGTCTCAGTGGAAGCTCAGAGAGCTATCAAGAAGGAATTCTTAAGGAAGGGAAACAGGGAGGAAATGCTGAGGTATGCCAAATTACACCAGAACTGGACTGAAGGACAGTGGCGACGGGTCTGATGGAGTGATGAATCCGAATTTACAATTCTGGGTTCAAATCATTGTCAGTATGTAAAGAGGAGGTGAGGAGAGAGGTCCAACAGTGGAACACTGGGAGCTCCATCATGTCCTGACATGAGCTTTGGAAGGCCGTTCAAGAAGCCTGGAGAGCAATTCCTGAAAGAAAGCCGCCTCCGAGAGTTCAGGCTGTGTTGAAGAATAAAGGTGGTCACACCAAATATTGACTTTCACGCTTGTTAGAGTTGTACAAACTCTGTTTTTGCCTCACATACTGTATTTCCTTCTACGACTGCATGTTTCAATAAATCACTGCAGCTCGTTCACATTTTCCTGTCAACATAAAGCAATAGGTGGCGGCTCAAGATCTTTGCACAGAAGTTTGAGCATCTGCTCTTTAATTTAAAGAGGAAACAAGGACCTCCTCGTTTTTTTCTCTTCTCTGATCAAATTGTCTGACCTTCACTGTGTGTACGCAATTATGAAAATAAATACAAATGTGAGAAATCTGCAAATCTTTGTCACATTGTGCCAAGCTGCAAGTTTCATTTAAATATATAACTTGTCATGGACGTAGTTATGCTCATCTGACATCTGAGATCATAAAGTAGATCATAAAGTAGAGCAGAAGGCTGTCATCGAACAATGAGCAGATGACACAGCTGTGCCGCACTGAACTTTTAATTGACATTGTTTTTTTTTGTTTTTTTAATGAGGCTCCAAAGCAAGGGTGTCTCATTTTTTTAGATGCTTGTTGCCGTGACACCTCTCCCCTTACATCCTCACCTCCAATCAGATCTCTGGAGGGAGGAACTCACATCCAAGGTGAGGTGGCGAGGAGTGGAATCAAGGATGTGCAATCTGAGAAACGAGAAGGAGGATTCATTTCCTGCCATCATTTTTTTTTGTCCTATATTTTGCGACAGCGTTTAGCTGTCAGTGAGTCAGAACGCAGAGCGGATGCTGGTTCTCTGAGGTTCTCTGTAATGGACGTGGCAGAGACGTTCTAGTGATTAAGATTTGCCTTCTATTAAAATAAAACTTTATTCATATGTTTATTTGTTTTGAAATAATTTAAAAATGTTTTTTCAGTGAGTAAATTCTGCAGTTTTGCATTTAACAGCTTTTTAGAGTTCAAATGATTTCAGAGGCCATTTGTTTTAACAGTCACATACTATTTTGTTTTATGGTTTATCAAATATAAATTTCATTATTGTCATCAACATAATATATATATATATATATATTTTATTTTTTTATTTTAAGAGGCAAATTTGCTTCTGAAATTGTGATATAATCTGTGTAATCTTGAGCTCAGTGAATTCTGTGCTGACAATAAGATGCTAATAAATGAAAAAGTCATGAATGTCAGCACTCTGTTCTGGGTAATTCAGTTAACCATGTACGGAGAATGATTTCTAGGTACCGATCTGACAAGAGTGATGACTTCAGAAAC
>VUQJ01027527.1:0-13265 GCA_015108635.1 Andinoacara biseriatus
AAATAGTTTTTTACTGAGTTTAGGTTTGTTTTTTGGTGGTCTGGGAGCAGGCACCGTCTCTATGGGGATGGGGTTTTGGAGAGATGGCAGGAGGAGAGAAGCTGCAGAGAGGCGTGTAAGACTGCAACTCTGCTTCCTGGTCTCAACCCTGGGCAGTCAGGATTTAGGAGGGTTAATAAATTTGGCCCGATTTCTAGAAATGAGAGCTGCTCCATCCAAAGTAGGATGGATGCCGTCTCTCCTAACAAGACCAGGTTTTCCCCAGAAACTTGCCCAATTATCTATGAAGCCCACGTCGTTTTCTGGACACCACTCAGACAGCTAGCGATTCAGGGAGAACATGCGGCTGAACATGTCACTCCTGGTCTGATTGGGGAGGGGCCCAGAGAAAACTACAGAGTCCGACATTGTTTTTGCAAAGTTACACACCGATTCAATATTAATTTTAGTGACCTCCGATTGGCGTAACCGGGTGTCAATCCAATCAGCTTCTCAAAAACAATTTAAATCTTGACCCCAGAGCCAGTCTGTGCCTTTCTGCTGCTCGGTGGGGTAAAATGATCTCATCTAATATCATTTTCCATTAAAAAAAAGTGTGTTTGGTCTCATGTGGCAGATTGTGGTTTAGGAGCAGTGTTGAATTAACTGTGGGTCAGTTTGATGGACTTGACTGAAGCATCTCTGTGAGGAGGTGCTTTCTGCTGGCCTGGTGTGTTTGGCAGTCTCTGGAAACTATTTGGAAAAGAGCAGAAAAACCGATGAGCAGGACGAGCTGACTCCTAAAGCGCAGCTGTAAGATATCGCTGCTCTGAAGCAGTATTAATTAGTTTTTGTTCTCAGTTTCAGGTGGTTTCCACAGCAGGTTGTTTCAGCTCTGTTTGTGGGGAACAACACAAAGACAACACTTTCTGGTGGCAGTGGACTCACAGTCATGTAGAGCCTCACCGTCGGGTCTGTGTGAAGCCACTTGTCAATCACAAGTTCTTAGCCAATGAGCATGCTCGAGATAATCCTCCGTTTTGAAACGTGGTGTGATGGTGTGAAAGGAGGACAGTTTTTATTGACTTATAGAGGACTGGAAGTCTTTTGCAACCACAGCTATGGGGTGGCTGTAGCCTAGGAGGAAGCGGCGATCACCTGCTAATCAGAAGGTTGGCGGTTCGATTCCTGGCTGCTTCAGTCTGCATGTTGCTCCCCGATACAGCTGTCAGAGTGTGAACGTGTGATAGAAAACACTTAAGCCTAGAAAGAAGTGCTTGTGTGAATGTATGAAGAGCTGTTACTGCTCAGCAGTCCGTGTGCTGGCCTTCAGAAAGCGGGCGCCTCTGCAATTGTGTCTTTTTTCCCACCCAGAAGCCGCGTCCATGTTTTTCACTGTCTGTGGCTTCGTGGCAAAGTCAACTTTGTTGTCATGGTTACAACACAAAAGCTGATGCTTCCAAATGTCAGCGTCCATCTTCACCGTCTGCAACAGCAGCAGGAAACATTTGAGCCCTGAATCACATTATTTTACTAACCTTCACATTAAATATGAAAACTATCATTAAATGAGGACGGGATGGAGCAGGTGCTTCCTGTTGCTCCACCTTGGTTCCTTTCTCGTCTCTTTTGTCTCCTTGAGTCGGCGTCATCGTGTCAGTCTCCAGACTGTGTGAGTGTTTGTGAGCCCATTTCTTTTATCTGAGGCTCTCTGGTCGTGACTACCACCCAGTCTCCTTTCAGAGGGAATGTTTTTCTGCAGGAACCTCGAGCAGGACTGTACAGAAACGACATCAGAGGGAGTTTAAAGAGTCCGATCAGGATCGGTCTGTAGGCAGCGTCCCCGGCTGCCACACACTCCCTCTGACTCACGCTTATTTGAAGTCTTGTTTTTTTACCTTTTGGCTGAGAAGATAAAGCGGTGGGCTGTGAGGTCAGAGGGTGCTCAGGGGACCGGCGCTGATCCTGTTTCTGCCTGTGCTTCGCTGAAGGTGGCATTTAGAGCTCCTACAAAGACATAAAAGTCTCCATCCTACCTGAGGTTTGAACTCACACAGCTTCCTGCCTTTTTTTAAATTGATGCTGCTCATTGTTCAGTGGACAAAAGAGCGACTAATGAGCCAAGTTAACAACATCCAGACGATCAGGAGGCTGAAAGGCTCCAGGCTGGGTTTAATTACAGGTAGAAGATCCTGAAAGATTCATTTTAATGTCTTCTTTCATTGTTTTTTGTAATATAAAATAAAACAAATACTTGATTCACCAAGTCAGTATTTAGCACTTTCTCCTAAACATATTTATGCCTAATGAAGTTACCAGAAACTAAATATTAAATATGAGTATGAGAAAGACACAGAGAAGCTAATCAGGTCACACAGGATGACCTGACCTGCTGCTCAGCTCAGTCGCTGGCCGGCGTCACACAGAGTTTATCAGAAGAAAGATCGTCTGAATCGATATTTCCCACCTCGGACACTCTGAGGCAACTCTGAGGGAGGCGTCAGTGAGGGGGCGGAGCCACCAGATTTAAAACGTTTAAATTAAAGTAAAATATGACAAAGTTACAAGAGAAGTTTAAAAATACGCTGACATTTTTTTTGAAAAGAATTAAAAAGGGGCAAAAAAACATCAAAATTAAAATAAAACTTTATATTTCATATGAAAATATAAAAAGGCAAAAAAAAATGTAAAAGTTTTAAAAAATATCAAAGTCTTCAAATGTTTTTTGTTGGAATTATTATGTGAACTTTTATTTTAGTTTCCCATGAGTCATCATATCTTCTGTTTTCATAAGCTGTTTTTATATTATACTTTTGTTTCTTTGTATTTTAAATTAGGACATGTGGTGACTTTCCTTAAAGAATGTCACTGCAGTTCACTTATATGGGCTGTTTCTGCAACACAAACACACACACAAACACACACAAGCACATATTGTATGCAAACAGGAAGTCACGTACGTCTTGGCTAATTTATACCTTCCATGGGTTTTTCCACCATATAAAGTTAAGAAGAGCCAAGAATGCTGTTTTATTACTTATGTTGTAAAACTGCTTTCGTGAAACCACGTGACTTTTACTGAACCTGAATCATTTTTAAAGACTGGAAAGAAAAAAAAATAATGAAGAAAAAAATCAAAATCAGGAGAAAGAACGAAAAAGACTTAAAAATAAGAAAAAGGTTTAAAAAAAGAAGTTCTAAACAATGTAAAAGATGAAATAAAGAACATCTCAGTTGAATTGTGGTGATATTAATCGAAGAGCTTTTATCTCAGTGAGGGTGAAGACGCGCTCGCTCTGACTGCAGCTAACCTGATCAGTTCTCCTGGCTTCCTTCGGAGCTCTGCAGGAAAGACGAGCGCTCGCTCCGATGGCTCTTCTGAGATTCTGCAGTGTCTCGTAAAAGCTGATGTCTTTAATTTGGTGCATATTGATGCCATTTAATTTTCATTTACTTTGAAGAGACATGAAACCAAACAGCTGCTGTTTTTGTTGCTTTGTCGGTTCTTTGTGCTGCTTTTTGGCTCTGCAGATGTTTGTGCTGCTTTCTGTCGATGGTTGAAATCCTCTCGCGTCTCTTCTTGGGATGGTTTTAAAATCTCTTTGTAGCAGTTTCTCTGCAGTCGTTTGTGATATTTTGTATCTGAATATTAATCAGACATGTCTTCACTGTGCAGGTTTTCAGTTTTTAGATAACCGTTTTCAATTATGGAAAATATCACAGCTAATTATCAGCTTTATCTGATCTCCACAGAAGAACAAGAAACTCTAACTTTCGACTGTTTGGTGCTGATTAATATTAGCTGTCAAGTCTTTGAGGCGACCCCAGATATAACCAGGATTTGAATGGACAGTTTTCCGCCTGCAGCCACAGGAAATCTGTGGATGGAGGACTTCACACTCAGATATCAGGTTTGTGCTGAACTGACCTCACATCAGTTCTGCTGGCGATGATGATGATGATGATAACGAGCTGGCTCTGGAACAATCACCAAAGCAGTTTGTTGAATTTCTGAGAATCGGTTAACTGAAGCTGCTCCTGTGGATGTTTGGAGACAAACAGCAGGTAGAGTTTCTCTGAAATCCTTTAAGAGATTAAAATGAAATATTGAGATGATTACACACAGAAACACCTTCATGTTTTGATGTCTAACTGCTTTTTAAAAAGTAATGTAGCTGAAACTCATCTGGCTGTGTTGGTGTAATGTGCTCCTGAAGCAGAGACGTGCATACAGTATAAATGTGAGCTGTGACGGCTGCGGTGGAGTCGGCGCCTGAATACCAAATGCCAAATGTTTAATTCATTTGTTGAATAAAATGTGGAGCTGCAGCAGATCTCCTCCTCCTCCTCCACTCGCTCGCTCCACGTTTGAGGCAGCAGCTGAATGTGCGATGAGGAGAACAGCTTCAAACAGACTCTCCTGCTTTACCGTCAGCGTTTCCTTCGTCTGCGTGAAGCCCATCAACCAGCCTCAAACATACACTAACGCTAACAACCTCTGATTACAAAAGACTACATTTATAATCTAACAGAAAGATCAGGTAAAATTACTCAATTACAAAGCATTTATCTGAAATAAACCCTCAAATCAAGAAATTATAAGGAAATCAGAGTAATTAAAAATTGAAATTAAGAAAAAATTGAGGAAAAAATGTTTGAAAAAAAATTTGAAAAATATTTAAATTAGAAAAAAAAAGTAATGGATTAAAAAGTCAAAAGTGTAAAACAAAGTAAAAACTATGTAAAAATTCTGAGATAAAACTGAAGAACAATGGATGAGGAAGTTATTGAAAAAAGTGAAGAGATTAAAAGAAGTTCCAAAATATGTAAAAATAAACAGAGTAACCAAAATTAAACAATGAGAGAAGCAACAGAACACTGAGACAAATGGTCAAAGGTAACATTTCTGAGGTTTTTGTTACCTGCTACAGAAAACAGAGCTCACACCTTCGATACCAAGACTTTAACTCACAAAGGGAGTCAGTGTGTCATGATTTATCAAATGATTCATCATCAAGTTATAAATTCTGAACACACTTTAATCACCACTAATCACTGACTGTGATCTTTACTTTCCACCATAATTACAATAAAGCACCTTTCAGCTTTTCATATATTTTGAAACTGGGATTTTTGGAGACCTGAAATGTAAATGTGTCATCTTTAAAGCACTTTGGATCCACTTCTGTTGTTTAAATGTGCTGTATGACCTGACAGGCTTATTGAAGGTATTCAGACAGTTTTCATAGTTCATGTTCTTCCAGAAGCACGTCTGTGAGGTCAGACACTGATGTTGGAGAGAAAGCCTGGCTCACAGTCTCTAATCCATCCCAAAGGTGTTCTATCGGGCTGAGGTCAGGACTCTGTGCAGGCCAGTCAAGTTCTTCCACACCAAACTGGCTCATCCATGTCTTTATGGAGCACCCATGTTGGAACAGGAAGGGGCCATCCCCAAACTGTTCCCACAAAGCTGGAGCATCAAATTGTCCCAAATGTCTTGGTATGCTGAAAAGGAGCGAGGAAGGTCAGCGAGCAGCAGGATGGAGCGGAAACACTCGGAGAACGTGATAGGATGAACCTCCCCACGAAAACTGACCCAACCTCCAGTCACTGGAACCCAGCAGCTGGAGGCAGAAGCTGAAGCAGCTTGTTTCAGACTGAGGGGCTGCACCGAGGCCCAGGATGAGCTACAGAAGGATTATTTTGAACCGTGAATCATGCAAAGTGGCTCTAGTGAATATATGAGAATATCTGCTGCACACTGGAAGAATCTGGACTGATTGCAGAGGAGGAAACAATCGCTCGCCCGGCTCGGCTCATTTGTGCTCTCATAAACTGCACTGTCAATAAATATGGATCAATTTTCTAGTGAGAACAGCAGCCAGAAATCAAAATGAATTTGAGCAGCAGGGCTGCAGAGTACAAACCAGAGAAATATCTCCACAGAAAATTAAATGAACAGATCATTTCTGGATTTCTCACACCAAAAACTATGTTTTGTTTTTTCACCTCATTTCATCACATTAAATCGCTGGTTCACGCCGTCCTTGGGTTTCTTGAAAGCCACAATATAAATCTAAGTTATTATCATTATTATTATTGTCCATTTGTGTTTAAAATGCAGCCAAACCACCAACCATTGCTACGAATGGTTGATGCTCCATGCAGGTGTGTCTGGCCTGGTCAGTAATGCATCACCAAAATCAAAACTTGATGAAGAGTTTCCAGAATAACTGAAATGTCCACAATTTTGTGTGGAGATGCCAGGCTAACGGAGAAGGAGGCCGGGCGCTGCTCAAACAGCTAGAAAAGCCACATTCACACAGACCTTTATTCTGTCAGCATGGCCAAAAACCTGAGGTGACCTGAGGAGCCCAAACTCGAACCATCGACCTTCCTCTGAGTAGGCAACCTGCTCCATCTCTTCAGCCATACGGTAACATATCACATATCTCAGAAAACAAACAAACTAGGATTAAAAAGAAGAAAATCATCGCAAAGACTCTAAACGTCTGCCAAAAAAGGCACAGCAAAAACACAAAAAGATACAAAATGATGGAAACATCTGCAGGAGGCAAACATGACTCTGCAGCAGGAGGCTGACGTTCACTCTCACCCCCCCACAGTCTGAACCGATGCTGACCCCGCCCACTCGAGATGGACCCTTTACAGCGGTTGCTCTGACTGATTCACGACTGCAGTTTGTTTGAGCTGCTCCTGCCCTGTTAAAGCTGCTGCGTTATGTTGTCTACATGTCCTCAGCACTTCCTGTATCTGTTTCACATTAAAAGCTGAAGCTTCAGTAAACACAAATCTGTGAGTTCTTACTGAGATTTGGAGGAACACGATGTGTGAAAGTCCAAACCTTTTTTAAGAAAAATGGCACATAAGGATATCTGTGCCTGGAACAAGAACTCTGACACCAGACAGTCGGTGTGCGAGAGGCTGTGGGCGGCATCGTGAACCAGCTCGAACCTTCACAAAACCAGAAAGAGGAAGTGAGGAAGAGCAGCAGAGTGATGCGTCATCGTGCATCCTGCAAGGAGAGAGAGGACAAATTTAATGAGAGCGGCTGTGAGACAGATGAATTTGTTCAGGAATTCATGCGTCTATGTGCTCAATTACAGCGGGACGACGTACGGAAACGTCCCCTGTGGTTACACAACCTCAGAAATGAGCCACACCTCAACGGTGTGTCAGCTCCAAAGCTCCAAACGTCTCCTCGCACCGAGGACAGTCAGAGCAGCTCCACAAACTCATGAGCACCAAAACATTTTAACGCTTTGTGAAATCGAGACATTCGGCCTGCCGTCCTCCTGGATGGTTTTGAACCTGCAACCTTGAAATCTGTGCAGCCTTCAGACGTTTGCAGTAAGATCTGCTTCTCACGGCTCTACTTTTGCTCCATTTGAATACATGTTTGTAATTTTAATAAAACATCCTGCAGCCATTTTTACAGTTTAAAGAACTCAGTCATGCTGCAAAGGTTTAAACTGATAAAGGCACAGAGGCTGTTTAAGTTTGGCTGCTTTTCAACCCGATCAGCGTCTGAAAGAGGCCGTAAAACAAGTTCCTGTAAACGCTTTAAGCTGCAGCTGAGTCCAAAATTTGAATCAGAACTGAGCAAGTAAAAGCTGAACGCAGATTAAAGATGAAATCCACACATGAAAGCAGCTGGAGCCGTGATAAATACATCAGTTTATTAAAACAGGACTCAGATTAAAACGTTCAGCTGCAGACGAAGCGGTCACAAGAGTTTCATCCTATTTTTATTTTTTTTTTCAGTGTTGGAGTAAATGAAATTCTCGCCAGCCTGTAGTTTTATTATTGGCTCCATCAGACCGTTCTTCTGTCTGTGTGACTCATCTGAACTGTTCCAGCATTAAAGAATAAAAGTCAGACAGCCTCAAGCTCTCACTCACAGTCTGAGTAAAACAACTGCAATGTGTAATTTTAGCATGTTGAGTTTATGTGTGTGAAATGTGATCTGAGCTCAGGAGTCATTGATTGCTTCTCTTTGAAGCTGCAATGTGTGTGTGATCAGCTGGACTCAGTTCACGGTGTGTGTTCTAGTAAACTCCTTTAACTCATAGATGCAGGTTACAGCAGCTAACGGCAGCAAAGACTCACACTGAGCTGAAATCGGCACAAATTAATGATTGTAAACATATTTTATGTTTTGCTAGCAGACACCAGTGTTCTGAATGTGCATTCGCCACATTTTGTTTTCCAGAGTTAAAGCAGTGGAGCTTTATGTTGATTTACACAGAAATAATGAGATTATAGATTCATTTAACTCTGGGATCAGGTGAGTACTTGATATCGACCGATACCTGAACAGCAGGTATCTGTATCTGGTTGTTGTTGCAGTGGAAGCTGTTAAAGCTCAGTCTTAGTTTCTTTTCTGATTTCTTGCTAAAATGCTGCTGAGGGACTCATCATTGCTGTGTTTGGTTTCACAGTGAAGGCTTTTGTTGTTCCTTCATTAATTCATTCTCAGTAATGTAAAGTGCTTATTGGTCTGTTCAGGTGAGCTGAAACCTGTAAAGCAGAACAAATGTGTGATTAAAAGCTTTGAGGGGAAGAAAGTGGCCGAGCTTTGGCTGCGAGAAAAACTGAGTGTTTCTCTGTGAGTGACATTTATTGAAAGCAGCGGCGTCGCAGCCTGCAGCTCTCAGACTTTTAAGACGACTGTGCACAGAGATGTCGGTGGTTTCATGAAATGTCAGGAGAGCAGAGTCCTCGTTCTTCTTCTGCACTTTCCTCCTGTCAGACTTTCAACCTTTAGGACGAACTCCAGGCCGAGCCTTTAATAATGCTGTTTCCAAAAGGTTAAAGCCATTGTCGATAAAACGGATAAATTATACTTCCCAAACCTGGTGAGGCTCAGGAAGCTGATGAGTCTGAGTTAATTCTGCCCTTTGTTTTGTCTGCTCAGGTGGAATCTGCATCGCTCAGTCCTTGAAGATTCCTCACGACCACAAACCCTCCGACTTTGATAAAATCATCCGCCAGCTGCTGGACACTCGGTACGCCAGGGCGGTCATCCTGTTCGCCTCCGATGAAGATATCAGGTAATAACAGATGTCCTGGTGCAGCTCAATCTGCAGTCCACTTGAATACAGCAGCTGAAATGAAACAGGCACTGGGAGGATATTTGAAAGTTGCGTTTCACCAAACAAAAGTTAAATACATGACCTGAATCACCTTCTTCACCTCAGTGTTGACGAGAGAAACCTTCAGGATGGATGTCCAGACGTGATCTTTGTACCATCAGCTCCTGAAGGTGTTTCACACTGCGCGTCACGTCAAAGGACTGTTGCAATGACATGTCAGCGAATGGATTAATTTACTGTGTTTAATGGTGTTATCTTTAGTTAGATTCGCTCAGCACACCAGGACTCCTGTAGGTATGTCTGTAGGTACTCTCCATCCACTAGGTTTCTGTACTGGAGGAGATCCCAGGGCAGTCCCAGGAAACGCTGACGAGATTACATCTGTTGGATGGTTTGAGAACACCCCGGTGTCCCCAGGATGAGCTGGAGGAGGTGGCTGGGGAGATTAGACTGCTGCCCCCGTGACACAGAAAAACTTTAGAAAACGGATGGAGAAAGAAAATGTGGTTTTTATTTCCTGCCTTTGTCGCACTCTCGTTGAGCTCCAACCTGTGAATTCTGTGAACATCTGCGCATAAAGAAGATCAGCTAAAACTCATCATCACACTCAGGAGCTGTTGGTCCAAAGTTTGCTTTCGAGCAATTTGATATTATTGAGAAATTTGCCAACCGACACAGGGTAACTTGTGCCCTACAGATCTAAATATAGTAATGACCAATAACAGACTGCAATGACTTCTATTAAAACATCTTGCCAGTAAAATCGAGGTTTAGCAGTAATTATGAGGCCAGTGCTGCTGTGGTCCAGTCCTTCATTGGTTTATTTTAAATTCATTCGTATCCAGATTTTTGGTATTTAGTTCTAAGCATTAACATTCATTATTTCCATGCCATAGAAAAATAAAATACAATGGGCCCTCATATTCAAATCCATTTATTTGCACCATGTAAATTTACCTAAATGTTTGTTAAATGCTCTGCTCCATGCTGCCACCATCTTGGAGATCCGGACTGCCAAACAGGAAGTGGAAGTTTCTAAATCTCCTTATAGTAGGGAGATTTGGGTCTCACTATGTGAGTAAGATTTCAGAGGAGGAACTTACCACTTTTCTTTTGAATTAGTCTTTTGGTACACTTTAAACTATCTAATGTATTGATGATCGAGTGTCAAAACTTAGAAGTGGTAACTGTAATGTTTGTGTTGCTCATAGGTTGAGAATTTGCTAATTGAATGAGATAATTGGTGATTGGGGGTCTTTGGCGTTGGTTGCGACTCAGTGCTGGTGGGCTCTGTTTGTATGCAGGGGCATCCTGAACGCCAGTAAGCGAGCGGACCAAGTCGGTCATTTCCTGTGGATCGGCTCCGACAGCTGGGGCGCCAAAAACAGTCCCATCCACCACCTGGAGGAGGCCGCGGTCGGAGCCATCACCATCCTGCCGAAGAGGGCCACCATCAGTGGTAAGCTCATCACTGGCTACAGTTTCATGTTGCTGTGAGGTTAAAGTTTACCAGCTCACTGAGACATGAAGGACATTAGGAGTCGTTTTTGTATCCTTGTCTGCTTCTTTCTTGTTTTTTCCTACATGTTCGTTCTGATCTCTCAAACTGACTTCTGGTTTTTGACTCCTCATATTCCTGAATAAGCAGAACTTCTGAAAACTCAATCATCCCGGGAACATTCGCTGTCTCCCATTTCTGGGTTTGCTGTGACACCAGATTGTTCAGGACTCCTGATGATTATTATTATTATGTCATGATTATTCTGCTTCTATCAGCACTGCAGAAACCTCATATCTTACCCAGGCATGGAGGGCATTTATTAAACGAGACCTTTTTCTGCTTTTCCTTATTTTCTCTCAGATCTCTTCATGTTACTGTTCGTATGAATAAAGAGAAATCAGTCTAAAGTTTCACCGCTGCCTTCAAATCTGGCAGAACTTCTTTGTAATTTTGCGAGTTTTAAAGAAGGTGCAAAGTTTAGCTGCCGGCTGTCCAGTTATTAAAGAGTCAGATTTTTGCACAGAGCACAAAGATGTTCATAGTTTTTGTCTCTATGCAATCAACGTGCAGACTATAAGCTTCAATTTAATCTGTTTATTAAACTGTTATTAAACATTACAGGAGCTCACCATCATCCTGAATATTTCCTTTAAACTGGCTGAAACTGAAGCGTCTTTGGAGAGGAAGAACACTTCCTGTGATGAACTCCTGATTTCCGAATAGGATTTAATTTTATTCCTAATGTTCACGGATCCAAAGCACTGATGTCGTAACCTCTGAGTGCAAAATTAAGCTCTCTAAGCTGTTTTCCTGAGGATATCAGAGCGGTGACACGCAACGTTTGGGGGTTCTTAATGAAGTGATTGGTTTTAAAGGTGTCTCCCTTCAGGTGAGCCTGAACTAAAGCACCTTGTGGTGACTGCTGTTGTGATTTAGGGCTATAGAAATAAAACTGAATTGAATTTTGGATTTGTGGTGTTCGTTACTCAGAAAAATTCAGTTATTAAATTAAACACATTCATCGTGTGTCGTTCAAAAAAATGACTGATGAAATTAGGAGTTGAACTTGATCAAAAATAATCACATGCATCAAATCAAAAAACAGAAAATGTGACAAATTGTATTTCAGTATTTCTGATTTATCTGAATCTGCTGCATTTCTCTGAACATGTGTGTTTACGGTGTGGCTGTAACTGACGTGCTGAACTTTGACCTCCTGACAGAAAAGCATTCATTTTGAAAAACTCTCCCTGGAGTCGTTTGCAGTCTTCGCCGTGAGTCTTCTTCAGAGGCGTGACATGCAGAGAAACACTGCCATCATAACGACACTGAAACTCCAGATCAGAGGAAACATAATGAGGGAAAAGCCGACCTCCTTATTGGTGCTGATGACGGCGTTTAGATTACAGCGTGTAGTAACAACGCTGAGTGCGGCTGTCGAATCAAACAAAGATGGTGACGGGGATGTTCAGCTGCGTTTTGTTGTGCCGACTTCAGACTTCAAATAAAATCTGAATTCTTTGTTCTTCTTTTTTGTTCTAACCCTCTGTACACTAATACTCGTGTCAGGAGCCAAATGGAAGCAGCTCGGCAGATTTTCTGTTTCTGTTGTTCCGACATCACTTTCTGACCTTTTCTTCTGCTGGGAAGCACGAGCCGGTCAGCGCCTGCAAGCTCAGACTGTCACCTTGGATCTGACGCTCGTAAACTCTGTCCTCTGATGAATGATTTATGGAAATGGAGATTTTCTGAGCATAAAGGCAGCTGCAGAGAACACTGCGGTATAACAAGGGGTGGGGGGAAGTCAGGTTTAAGGGCAACAGTCCCATTACACCTGAGGGCACGCTGCGAGGAGAAGACAAAACGGGTGATGGGGAGAAATTTAGCTTTATGATGAGAGTGACGGCCAGATTAACCTTCTGCAGAAAGCTCATCAGCCCTTCGTTCCTCCCCATCAGTGAAGTCTGATCTGACGACACAGTTTACAGCACCTGACAGATTCTGCGTGTTTGGACTGATCTTTAAAAAATGAATCATCGTGACTCATCATCACCAATAATGCTTAAACCTGCAGAGACTGTCAGACAATATGAGTAAACACAAAGTCCTTCTAGAAGCAGAACTTATTATTATACAAGATTAATTTTAAATAGATCCGTGTAGGCGGGAGAAAAATGGATGCACGGACGGACCGTGAGCCTTTCAAAGCTCTTTACGCTCTTGAGAAGATTGAAGTGTTTGTAGGAGTTTTTCCAACCTGTGTGCAGCTGCAGTCTGTGACTCGGAGACTGCCTGGCTGTGTCCTTGCTTCAGGATTATCAGACCTGTTACACGTGCAGTCAGAGCCTGGTACACACTGGCAGCAATAAGTCAGGTCCAGCTGGGTGTTGGGGTTTGGCAGGGCTGCCCTGTGTCACTGACTCTGCTCATAACTTTTATGGACAGAATTTCCAGGAGCAGCCAGGCGGCAGCAGCTGCACGCTTCGGTGGCCTCTTACCTTTGTTTGCGGTGGATGATGTGTTCCCAGTTTCATCAAACAAGCTTTGCAGATAAGTGAGGACTGGCTGGGATGAGGATGAACACCTCCTAGTCTGAGGCCGTGGCTCTCAGCTGGAAAAGGGTGATTCCTGCTCCGGGTCTGGAGTTTGGTCATTCAGGGGGGGCTCCT
>VUQJ01027529.1:0-11194 GCA_015108635.1 Andinoacara biseriatus
ACAGCTCTTTTTTTTTTGTGGTCCTTGTTTCCGCTTTGCTATTTCTCTCCTCTGTAAAATAATCTTGTATGTTTGTTGCTTAAATGTCTTTTTATTTACTTGCTTTAGTTGAATACAGGCTAAAAAAAAGATACACTTAATATTTCTGCTGCTCTATAAACGAATCCAAAGGTGATTCAATGGTAAAAGGAATCTTAAAAAAGCAGGAAGCTTATCTGTTAATGTGTTTGATTTCAAAACTAAGTTAAAAGCATGTATTGTATCTCTGCTGTTACTGAGCAAGCTTGTATTTCATATCACATCATCCACTACTTAAATATAAAGAGCTGTAACAATGTGACCAGTAATCACAGAACTTTATTCCACTATTCAGGATGTACACACGTAGTCTGTTGATGATTTTACGACCAATATCCATTTAAATCCCCTACGATTTATAAACATAAAGTTCACAGGTTTGATAATACTTACGTGAGGAAGATAAATATAAAGAGCTGTAACAAAGCTGTAATTGCACAGCTGCTTTCGAGGAAGAGGAAACACTTAAACATCTATGATAAAGGTAAGACTGTAACAGCTGACTGCATTAAGACCCCTCAGCACACTTGGATACTGCAGGATCTATTACGCAACACTGACATGACAGCATGAAATTACTGAAAGCACAAAACAACAAATGTCTTTGAACTCCATTCAGCGCTTTATCGATTCTGCTGCATTTTCTTCTGCTGTCAGCGGGGAAAGAAAGAAAAGACATAATTTCAGTGAAACAAGCACACAAACAGTGTGCCCCTGGTCATTCCTAACAACACAAACAGACAGCTGACAATCCTAAATATACTTGGCAGGTCCACAAGTGAAGCGCTGTAGAGACTGCCTCCCTTGACCTTCAGCTAAATGTCTTCTCTGCAGAGCTGTGCTGCAATCAGCCTGATGCTCCTGATATTAATTGCCACGGGGGATGATTGAGAGCAGTGTTCACTAACGGTGGCAAGCTGTAATTACAAGGCGAAGTTCTTCTGTGGCGGCGCCCCTCTATTTAAGTCAAATGAGAGGATATGTTGATTAAGCCGAGGAGGGGTTGGGGATGATAAGTGGGTGTAGGACATGACATGGTGCTGAGATTCGCAGCTGAACTGATGCATTTTGGCTGCCTATCTGCTGGCTTGTCAGTTTCACAACAGTGCTTGATTGCACTGCTGTCTGGAGTCTGGTTTACTTGCGCCTGGACTCCCAGCCAAGAATTCTTGTACAAGGCGCAAACGCAGGGACGATCTGCCAGTGTTAATTGAGGATTGGAAGGAGGAGATAGAGGCACTGGCACCATTTTCGACTCCTTCACTTTGCCAAATGGCTTGCAGAGGTGTCGAACTGAAGGGAAAAATATTTTACAAGACTTCAAGAGAAGGCATGTGCTGTTGTTTTTTTATTTAGAAAGATTTGGCAGCAGGTGCCCGCGCGTGTTTTCACCAGGAGACCAGAAGAAAATGAACTTCTCGAGGAAGCTGCATTAACATCAGTGACAAGGACTAGTTAGCAAATGTTAGTATTATAACTGCAGTACTCACGGAAACTTCAACTGCTTTACAAGTATCAGTGTGTTTGTGTAGCTCTCATCATCAAGTCAGGCAGCAAAATATCTTGTATACTCTCACCAGACACTTTGTTAGGTACACCTTGTTAGTGCTTAGGTTGGGTCCACTTTTTCCTTTAGAAATGCCTTCATTTTTTATGGAATAGATAAAAGAAGGTGCTGGAAACCTTCCTCTGAGATTTTGATCCGTACTGAAATGACAGCAGTTGCTGCAGACTTGAAAGATGAACAAAGAGTTTTATTTGTCACGTACATTTACATGCAGTGAAACTCAGTCTCTGCATTTAACCCATCACACATGGACAATGTAGCACACAGCACACAGTGGAGCAGGGGGCAGCTAGAAAGCACCTGGGGAGCAACCTGGGGGTCCTTGTTTAGGAGCCCACAGTGATGCCAGCCTGGGGATTTGAACCAGTGATTCCTCTCAGTGATGAACCCCCTTCTTCCCCTCTACGCCATCATTGATGACAATGATGTGAATCCATCGCATCCCAAAAGCGTACTGGGTTGAGAGCTGGTGACTGTGGAGGCCATTTGAGTGCAGTGAACTCACTGTTATGTTCAAGAAACCACTTTGAAATGATTGGCTGAGTGACTGCCCATTGTACCTATCAGAGGACGGGGACACTGTGGTCATAAAGGGACTGACATGGTCAGTAATCAGGTCAGCTGTCGTGTTGTCCCGACTAGTTATTTGAGTCACCGTTACCTTCCTATGAGCTCAAAGCACTCTGACCATTCTCCTCTGACACCAATTTTCCCCCAGAGAACTGCTTTTTCCGACCCTTTCTGGAAACCCTAGATATGGCTGTGCAGGAATATCCTGTTAGATTGAATATCACCTTTCTTCCTGGACTGTAGGAGGCTGTCCATGTCTGCCAGTGCATCAAGTGGCTGCAGTGTGATTGGCTGATTAGAAATATGCGTAAACAAGCAGGTGAACAGGTGGACCTAACAAAGTGGCCACTGAGAGTGTACATATAAGAAAAAGTATTTGCCCCCTTCTTGATTTCTTAGATTTTTGCATGTTTGTCGCACTAACATGTTTCAGATCAGCAAACAAATTTTAATATTAGACAAAAACTGAGTAAATGTAAAATGCAGTTTTTAAACAATGATTTAATTTATTGCAGGGAAAAAAGAAAAAAGGAAAAAAAAGATATTCAAACCAAATAACAGTGGTAATAATAATAATAATCATCGTCATTATAAACACTAAGTAGCATAGACAACAGATGTGTAATTTCAGTTCAGTGTCAGTCGAGCACTTTAAGCTCTCTCCTCATATTTTTGAATTTCTAGATAATGTTAATATTTAGCTCGCGCTGACAATTGGAGCGTTTGCTGTAACAGTGGTTTGAAAATGGCAGCAGATCAGTGGCAGCATGTTTCTATGTGGGGGGACCGTGGAGGGTGCAAGGGTAAAACATAGACTCTTTCTCCTGCAAGGCTCTCAAGTAGGTGGGGCGCATTCTTCCAACTCTGCTTCTCTGTTTGAGGGTGGAGCACCCTTGAGAAATGACAGATGGTTGTGGTTGGACTAAATGTGGTAATATCAAGGTGAACTAAATATAAGGTGGGGGAGCACAATTTTGGAACAGGGTTTTTTTCTTAAATGCCAGGTTGCCATTTGGAAACATATGATTTCTACAGAGAAAATCTGTTCCAGTGAAAGGAAAAGGGCCTGCAGAAGCTCAGATGTATGGCTTGTGTGTGTTGATGGACTTCCAGGGCTGAGAACAGTATGCGTGTGTGAGCGACTGCTACTGTGCAACTGCTTACAGGCATATTGACAACACAGGATCAACTGAGGTTGCATAAAGCAATTCTCCATATTGCAGGGCCTCAGATCAGCTGTTTCCCTCCCAGCAACTTCACCGTGAAGCAGGCCGGCTACGTAGACACATACTGCTGGGACTCCCTCATGCATCACGAGTTTGACACTGATGGGAACTTTGAGGAGCGCTCTCTCTGGGTGCACAAAGTGAGTTCAAAGATTCTGATCAAGCCCTCTTGATTTGTTGTTGCTGCTTGGATAAACCACTAAAACCGCGAGTCAAAAATGTCAGTGTGCCACATTTTAATACTAAATTCTTTTCTCAAAAACATTTACAAACTATTCAGACCCACTGCAACTGACATTTAAGGCCAGGGGAGAAGTTGTAAAGCACGTTTAATGCTTCTTCATTTGTAATACAACGTTAAAAAAAAAAAACAAAAAAACAAAGATGAGTTTTGTGACAGTTTTTTCTCTGTTATTTTGTCTTTTCTTCTCCATCGATCCCTCCTGGCTGTTCTCTCGCTGTGTATCCAGATGTTCCCTTACTCTCTCCTGGCCATGGCAGTGCTCATGTACCTCCCGGCTCTGATCTGGCGCCAGCTGGTCATGCCCACACTGGGCTCGGACCTGCTCTTCGTAATTGACGAACTAGACAAGTCATACAACCGCTCAGTCCGACTGGCCCAAAACATTCTGGATTTAGGCCAGAACACGAAGAACCCCCTCACATTTCAGGCTGAGCTGCAGAGGTAAGGGGCTGTCGGCTTGTAGCATGAATATGCTTTCTTTTTTCCAAAACCAGACTTCCATGTCCATGTTTATGCTTTGAGTAACTTCAGTTTATGATTGTTGATTCGCCCCCGTGTCTTGCTGAATGAAGCTCCAGTGATTTCTTTGGGTCACTGCAGCAGCAAATAAAAATGATCTGCCAGTGAGAAATTACAGAAGTGATGTTATGCTGTCTGTTGAACTCTCTTGATAAACTAGGAAAGTTAAGAGCAATCTCTCCCTCTGCAGCTACCCTTGCTATACCCTTAGGCAAAGCTCTTAACTTCCAACAGTCTCAGCGTTGTTGGCGTTGTGGTGGGCAGCTCCTAGGAGCCAAAAGTAGAACACTGCGGTTGTGTTGGGCAGCTCCCAGCTGGGAATGTTTGTAGCAGTACGAACATGGATACGATGCTGAGTTTGTTCTACTTGTCTGATTACAGGGCCAAGAAGAAGCGATACTTTGAGTACCCCCTTCTGGAGAGATACATGCGGTGCAAACAAAACTCTTACTTCCTGGTTAGCATGCTTTTTTTACGGGGTTTCCTCCTCCTGACCTTCATGACGGCTGCCTGCCTTTACCTGGCCTACTTCCACCTGTCTGCCTTCCTGCAGGACGAGTTCAGCTGCTTTGTCCGCACAGGCATGCTGCGCAACCAGGACTGGGTCCCTGAACTGGTTCAGTGTAAAATGATTGGCCAGTTAGTCTTTCAGGTAATAAGTGTTGCCAATGGTGCCATCTATGTCCTATTGGCACCTATCGTCCTCTTCAGCCTCCTTCGACTCTTTGTGTGGGACACCACCTTCATCTCTGTGTATGAGGTCCTCCCAGCTCTGGATCTCATCAACAGACGACGGCTAGGCTGCCCGCTGAATGATCTCAACGTCCTGTTGCTCTTCTTGCGTGCCAACATAGCTCACGTGAAGTCCTACGGGCAGGTGAGGGCTTTGTGTTCTCTGGCGCCCCCACAGGTGGGTAACACCACAGCACAGCAGGGCTTACATGCAATGCTGACCCAAGAAGAAATGGAGGAGCGTGAGGAAGCCGCAATGGAGCTTGCTGAGGAAATTGGCGAGGCCAAGGAGGAAGGGAAACTCAACTTAGTGGACATCATGACTATTCTGGGAGCAGCACAGGGAAGAGTGGTGAACTGCAGTGAGAAGCGGCCTCTGGTGGAGGAGAATATGAGCCTCGGTACCGTAACACTTATCTACACACTCAAACGCCTTCTGCTAGTGGTTATTTTTGTCTACATCATTTGGGATGTACAGAAAATTATTAAGTGACCTCCAGACTACAGACACAGGTTCTGAAAATGAAAAGCAAATGCTTCACATATACAGCAGGGTGGCATTAGCAGTGCACACTGCATACAAATGAAGGTCATACCCAAAAGGATTTGAGGAAGCAGTTTGATAAGCAGTGGCAACTGAAGGCAGTGAATCCAAATCGCACCGTTTTCTCTGTATTGTTTTAAACTGCAGTGCTTTTTTTTTTTCTTTCTGTATGTAACAGTAAGCACACCAGAGCACCTACATTTCTAAAAGAGTCTTTTAAAAGCACTGGTGAATGTAGAAGAGATAGATTTGTGGTACTTCCGAGCCCTAACTGCCCTCTCTGTCTTTTTACAGAGCCAAACCACCAGGGGTACCATGAGTTGAAGGAGACTGCACCATTTAGTCATTACTAGGCCTCCTATGGACTGAATCAATATGATAACAAGGGGGAAAGGAGGGTGAACGGGTGGGTGGAAAACAAAAAAAAAAGCCTCTTTTAGAATTATAGGGCAAAAATGTTCTGGCTGTAAATGTCAGTGGAGCTGGATTTGTCAGTTTTCCACAGCTGGGTCTGTGTCTACCACAGAATTTCTTTGTGTCTCAGAATGGGCGACTGAAGTAGGACAAACGTGCAAGTGAACACTTTTTTTGTCAACGTGACATTTGTGAGAAGTCTGAATTCCAGAAGTACACAGTACATGCAGTACATTATTCCCACCAAGAGACAAAAGGACACATTCAGTGGCAGCTATGGATGCAGTTATGGAGCTTACTGAATATTTGATTTTATATATATTCTCTTCTCTTGTTGTGATGTTTTGTTTTCTGTGCAGACACTTGTATTCTGTGTATTTCAAAATAAATAAATACTCTTTTTAATTAGTTGTGTTTTCTATCATAATCAAACCCCATAAGGTTCCATTTTTGCATTTTACATTGATCAAAGAGCTTCCAGCTACTACATCACAGAGTCAAACTGAACAGTTCGTTTGAGGCTGGCAGAGAGCCACTCGTCCATTAAATGCTTTTATTTTTGTTTTACACATTTCTGTTCGGCTTCCTCTGTGCGCAAATTATCCGTACACTTGTAAGGAACGCTTAACACACACAAACGAATCTCATTGAGGTCACAGTTAATTTCTTTGAAATGTAAATCTTAATGTATAAAATGAAAAAAAAAAAGCACTTGGATTCTAAATTACAGTGTTTTTATGAGTGCACAAGTTCTCACAGGCGTCTTATTTAAGCTTGCAGACTTACATTCATTAGAATAAGGCAGAGTGGAGCTTTCAGCATTTCAGCAGTCATTAGTTGACCCCGAGTTGTTTTTGATCAAACTGTTTGCAATTAATGTCGAACTGTTAATTAACTACCGATAGGTGCTTGATCGGCATCGTGCAGCTTTATCTGTGTGCTTCAGAGCGACCAAAAGCCATCGCAGCTGGGTGGAAGGATGGGAGAGGAAGCAAAGGAACAAAAAAGGAGGAAAGAAACAAAAACACTCGCCTCACCTTGACTGCCTCAGATTCACTCAGACTCGCTGCTGTGGCGCAACACCGAATTATCCACGGAGTAAAGCATGCAATTATTCTGACATAGTCAAAGGCACAAAGGCAGGGAAGTTGTCGGGTGGGTAATGGGGGCCATTGGTGTACAACAGGAATGCAATGCAGATCTGAGACTTATAATGAACAAGCGCCCTCTTTGTAAGTCCAATTATAAACATAGTGTGTGTGTGTGTGTGTGTGTGTTTCAGGATGACTGCAGAAATGTAATATCTTTCCTTCTTTATCTTTGAAGCAGGAAGTCACGGAACACGGAGCACTTTATAGTCGAGACACTTTTCAGCTTTCAGATATTCTTGCTGGATATCTGAAAGCTGCTCTGCTCCAAACCCTTAAAGAATATCTGGAGATTTTTCCTGTCATCAACAGGCATGCGTGGTATAGTCCATCCTCCATCTGGCAGAGAGCAGGAAACGGGCAAGTGAATGAGGAAAATTGATGTTCTCAACTGTACATTTTGAATGACAACAAACACTACTCAGAGCTTAAGACAAAGGGAAACCTGTAATATCGTCCGTCTTCGGTGCCGTTGTAGGTGTTCTAGTGCAACTGTCTGGCTCAGGCCACTTGAGGGCACCATTGAGTCATGCTGAAACCAGGCTGCCCATATTGTTTTGCTAGCTGCAGTATATTAATTTAGGGCCACATCATAAGTGGGGTCACTGCTGATATTTATAATTCCTATAATCAAAACAAAAGAGAATACAGTCTCATAAACATCAGCCTTATCAGACATTTACCAAGTCCAGACTCCTCTGCCAAAAATTGTAAAAGCTTTTGTGCTGCAGCCAATTTCCCAGTCAGTGAGGAGGCTGCTGTTGCTGTGAGAAATGCCTTTTGGAATCAAGAAATTGCTGGCAATCTTCATTGAGTTCAGCTATGTCAGCAGGCTGGACAGCAGCTTCCAATGTTTTCAGTCTGTTCCCCGAATTGCTCTTTATAATATTCACTTTTTAAAGGAGGATTTGATTGTGTGAAATGAGGGATCGCAGGCATCCTTCTGTCCTTCTGCCTGCCTGGGTACAAACAATGCTAAGGCAATATCATAATTATATAACTGTAGCACACAGCACAGTGGCAAGATGTTGGTGATTTAATTTGTGCTGTTTGACAATCCAATGTTCTTTAGCCTTCTTTGCTTCAACACTGTATGAGAAATCTACTGACTCAACTGATGGAAACATCCAGTGATTTTGTTCATCTCGTTCCTGTAATGCATGCAGGATTATACAGGCTTTGGTGCCTTTCAGTGTTTTCTGCTACAGGTGGCTCTTTGCACACCTGCTGGTCATCATCTCATCAAGGACTGTTTATTTAACTCTGGCTGTGTCTGAGAATCTCTGCCAGTTCATCTCAGCAAATACAGTCATAAAACTGGCTCCGTCTTATTTCCTGCATTCTGTTTTAAAAGGCTGTAACCCCTTTTTCCTGTGTCTTCTTCAGCTCCTTTCCCTGCTTCTCTGTGGTTTTACCTGCAGCACTCACCTGCCTTTGTTGCCTTGCTCCACTACAACGTCTGTGCTGGATTCCCACCTCCGCTAACACCGGGGATCCACCTGCTAACAGCCTGCCCTCAAACAGCCTCCTCCCTCTCAAGTATTCATTCCCAGATTCCAAGTGAGCTAACTACACTTCCTACATATGACCATATTGGTCCCCTTTTTCCCACTCTCACAAGATCCTGGCAATGAACACTTACACCCTAATGGTCATCAGATACCCTGCTGGGATAATAAGCTGGCCAAAGGAGAAGATAGAAGCCACTAACATCAAGACAAGAATCCATGAGTACATCAGGAAGATGGCCACAACTAATCACATGCTTAGTGAGAACCTCAGGCAGCAGAAAACTTAGAAAGAAAAGGAGCAAGAACAGGAACCATCATGGAAGGACAGGCCTCTGCACGGCATGAAGCTGATAGAAGAAGTGACTGATATCAAAAAATCCTACCAATGACTGGACGAAGCTGGACTGACAGACAGTACAGAGGCAGTAATCATGGCAGGACAGGAACAAGCTCTAAGGACAAGATCGATAAAAGCTGAGATCTACCACACACGGCAAGACCCCAGGTGCAGACTGTGCAGAAACAATCCAGTACATAACAGCTGGGTGCAAGATGCTAGCAGGCAGGGCATACATGGAACGCCATAACCAAGTGGCCAGCATATTTTACAGGAACATCTGGAAGCCTCAAGGTCACCCTCCAAGGGTGGTTGAGAATGACAGAGCTAAGATCCTGTCAAACTTCCAGATACAGACAGACAAACTGGTGATGGCTAACCAACCAGACATAGTAGTGGTGGACAAACAAAGGACGAAGACCATCACAGATGTAACAATACCAAGCGACAGTAACTTCAAGAAGAAGGAAGAGCTCGATAAAGAGGCCTGAGAGAAGAGCTAGAGAGGATGTGTAAGGTGAAGGGGACAGTGGTCCCTGGGGTAAAACACTCGAGCAACATCCAAGATCTCTGTCCAGAAGAGCGCAGACCTAGGACAACTAAAATACTGCTCAGGACCTTCAAGCTCCCAGGCTTCTAGTAGAGGACCCGAACTTGGAGGACAAAGACCGCCCACAAGGGTAATAGGGATTTCTTTTTTTTATAGGAGATTGAGGAACCAGGAGGTACTGATGAGAAGTGGGCTACTGGAACAAGGCTAAGTGGACATGAGATGAGAACAGGGAACTGCTGGAATGCTTAAACAGATGTAGGAATGACATCGGAGATCTACTGAGAAGAGCACAGTCCTAGGAACAGCTACAGTACTGTGCAGGACCCTCAAGCTCCCAGACCTCTGGCAGAGGACCCGAGCGTGGAGGAGGAAAAAGACCCATATGGCAAGTGGGGATAGGCTGGGATAGGCTGCAGCCCCCTGAGCAGGATAAATGGAAAAGGGTGGATGGATGGATGGCTGGATAGATGGATATTTTGCTTTTCCCTTGTAGCTTTCTAAAACCCCCTGTTTCAGATTTTGTTTTAGAGTGCTGACTGCAGAAGTCAGGGTCGTGCCAATAGATTAAATACTTGGGAAATTTAAAGTGAGTCTCAGGAGGCTACAGCATGCAGAATAAGGGCTGATAGTTAACTTTTAAGCAGAGCTGAGGTGACCTTCTGTTCATGACACAATTGATCTGCTGTAGCTCACCTCTCAGTGGCCATTTAATTAAGACAAAACCTTAAATTAAATGTGATAGCCTCACTGAAGACAAACCACACAATTTGGCCTTAAAAGGCCAAATCGTCAACAGTCCTCATTGACCCCTCTCAGATTGGAGAGCCGATTGGGGGCAGCGTAAATGTTCACTCTGCATTTGACTCACAAGTTTCCTTTCAAGCAAGCTTCCCTTCTTCCAGAGACCATTCGGTCTCTCCTTTTCTCAGGTTTCACTTCAGTGAGTTTGAACTGAGTGACATTTATTTTTCTGTCCAGCCATACTGGCCAACATCCAGTCTTTAAACTTCAGGAGCTACCGTATAACGAGAACAAGATGAATAATCTTATTTTACTGTTTACTCAGCTCACAATATATATTCCAGGGTTACTATTATTATTAGTAGTAGTAGTAGTAGTGGTATACTTTTGTACCAGTCCATTACAATGAAGATTAATGTTTGATTTAAAGCAAATTTAAAAATGAATTTCTATGAAATACAAACTGTTCAAGATGAACAATTAACTGCCCCGGGGTATGAACAGTGTCTCTAAACCTGCAAAGTTACTAGACAGGGAATCACAAGTCAAACAGAGAGTACCTAAACCAGGTCTCTGCCTTTGGTCACCCTGAGGGCTGCTCATGCGCTCGCTGCCCATGTGAAGGACACTCTGGTTTTCAAACGCATTTTGCATTTCATATAAAAAATATTCAGGGACAACCTTTTCACTTCTACTGTTCTGGTAGATTTTTTTTCTAATCACACCACCATGACCCAGATAAGACATCACTGCTTGGAGTGGGATGTGCCCCCCACCCCCCCTCAGTTTGGCCTCATGGCTACATAAATGTATGCTGACAAATACATGAAAAAATAGCTGATATCTCTCAAGATGGTGCTTTGCAGAAAGTGAAAACGATTGTGTGTTTTAAATGTATACAGGAAGCTCATTTCTGCAGCCGGTATCTGTCATCTGCTATTGACAGGAGTGTGCAGGTGCCAGTCTGTCTGTCGGTCCTGCGCTTCTGGCACTTTTATTTAGCAAGTAAA
>VUQJ01027534.1:11842-22538 GCA_015108635.1 Andinoacara biseriatus
ATTTACATACTGGTGTTTTTGTACAATGAACTATGTGCTTCTTTTGACTGGTACTGTAACCACACTTGCCTGACTGCTGGTGCTGCCTGTGTTTTCCTCATACACTCATAAAGTAAATCATACTACTAAAATTGATTGTTCTGAACATGGGGCTAGTGCAAATAGTCCAGTCCTGGCTACGTTTATGTCATAAGCGAGCAAACACATCATTCTGGCAATTTTACATTTACCTCATCTTGGATCTTTCACGGGGTCCCACAGGGTTCAATTTAAAACACATTTCTCTTCTACAATAGTTTGCTACATCTCTGTATATTATACTCTAAATTTACATTTTCTTTGACTCTTATTGAGACAGCACCCAGTGGTATGTCCTGCTAAAACCCACTGATTTTAACAATTCATAAAATGTCTTTATCACAATACATAAATGCTAAATTACCCCAAACTAAAGGTTTCTGAATAATCTTACTCGAAGCCTTAACAAAAATGTATTCTGACCTGACAGCTGTAATTTTTTTCAGTGTTTTTATTCTCTGTACTGTCAGGGTCAATTTGTTTATCAGTCAACTTCAACAACTTCAGTCTTGTTGCATCGGATTATTCTGTCACATTCTGCTCATGCATTTTTCTGCACAGTTCAGGTCAAACATTAAGGTTAAATAACAGCAAACATGGGGAAATCACACTTTAGTGACTGTGAGGAAATGTTCTGCATTTGGCCTGTCAGGACGTTTTGTATTGGGTTGCCAGTGTGACTGATATTTATATGTTGTTCAGTAAGCTCTGATATGAAAAACCTTTAATTTTAGCTGACTTTACATAATGTATGGCTACAAAGGTAATAAGCAATGACCATGTTATCTTACCTTTTTAATACATTAATGTGCAAAAGTCTTGAGCCACCCCTCATTTCTTTAGATTTTGCAAGGAAAATTGGAAATAGATGCAGTGATTTATTGAAATGTGCAAACATACATGGAAATACAGTATATAAGAAAAAAACAGAGTTTGTACAACTCTAAAGACTTTGAAAGTTATCCATCCATCTGTCCATCCATTTTCTTCCGCTGACCCAACACAGCCTGAACTGTCTTAGACAGCTTTCTAGTCATTCTTTTAAGTAGTGTTCAGGAATAGTTCTCCAGGCTTCTTGTGTTCTATTCTGTTGTCTCTCAGGATGATCCCACACTGCTTCAATAATGTTGAGGTCTGGGCTCTGGGGAGGCCAATCTATGACTCATAGTGTTTCATTGTTTGGTTTTCTATCAAGGTATGCTTTTTGTGCATCTCAGTTTTTTATAAGGACGCACTGCACACCATGCAGATATGCCAAGTTTTCAACTAATAGCTCTTTGGGAATCACCTTGTTGGTGCAAAAATACTATTTTATGCCTCTTTGACATTTTTTATAGATTCAGCTAAAGACATGGGAACAAATATGTGCTTTTATGATAGGCTGCTGACAAAAAAGGACCTAAAGATACATTTGGTTCTTTGCTAAGTTTTTTGTTATGTGTAAACATGACACTGGAGTTACATGTAGGTGCTTTTTTTAAATGCTTGAATGATTCATAGGTAAATGTTAAGAGGTTTAACAAGCAAAACAAACATTCCTCTAAAAATGGTCAGGTACAAGTATCAGGCTCCTACACTGTTCAAAAAATGATTCTTTGAAAATACATCAGATCTCACTTGGGGGGGGGGGGGGTCATGCTGGATATTTATCCTGATATAGACTGGCTAAAGTGTTAGGAATGAAAGGATGTTACATCGGGGCATGCTCCTAATGAGACGACAGATGATGTCTTGGAGGAGTTCCTTCCAGCTCTGGACCAAAGCATCACTGAGCTCCTGGACAGTCTGAGGTGCAACCTGATGGCATCGGATGGACCAAAACATAATGTCCCAGCGATGTTCTGTTGGATTTAGGTCAGGCAAGCGTGGCGGCCAGTCAATGGTGTCAATCCCTTCATCGGCCATGAACTGCCTGCCTACTCTCGCCACATGAGGCCAGGCGTTGTCGTGCACCAGTGGTCTGCTGCAGGTCATTTTGTAGGGCTCTGCACAAAGGAGCCGATACCTCCTGGAATCTCCTTCATGTACTTGACACAGCAAACCCTCTGGCAATGGCATGCATTGATGTGCCATCCTGGAGGAGTTGGACTACCTTTGCAACCTCTGTAGGGTCCAGGTATCGCCTCATGCTACCAGCAGTGACACGGCCCCTAGCCAAATGCAACATTAGTGAAAAAACTGTCTGAAAAGATGAGGAGGGAAAAATGGCAGTGGCCTCAACCTGTAAATCATTCCTGTTTTCAGGGTCATCTCATTGTTGCGCCTCTAGTGCTCTTGTTAATTCCATGAACACCAAAGCAGCTGAAACTGATTAACAACCCCTTCTGCTACTTAACCTACCAGAATCCTTTAACTGATTTGATGCTATACTCTGAATAAAAAGTGTTCCTTTAATTTTTTTGTGCAGTGTATAAAAGAAATGGGTTTTGACTCAAGACTTCTGCACAGTACTGTATAAATTATATTGTATTATGTATGTAGAATATCTGCTGATGGATTTGTATCAATTTTTTTAAATTGACTAATGATCAATATAGGCTGAGGGCCAAAACATCCAGCACTGACTGGCCTCCAATTTTCCAGAACCACACGTACAGCATAGCATCTACATGAAGAGCCTGTCTCCAATTCTGAGACCACTGCCATTTATCCCTCCTCTACTGAATTACTTTAATTCTTTGCACATATGGATTGGTCTGTCTTTCATGTCCTGCATGATGAATAGTACATTGCTACCAGTCTTACAAGAGAAAGGAGAACATTTCCCCGTCGGCTTGTCTTAATCTCACTTTCATAGCACAGATGTGTTGTGTAAGGATTGTATTGTAAGACTAACTGGCTGTTTTTTAAAGACTTTTCAAATGGCTTAAACATCAGTTTCTCTTAATCTACAGTTTGTTTATGTCACAGGGGATTCTTTTTTGATCCATATTCAGAAGAGGCACCTTTGCTTTTTCTTAGACTATACACATGTCCTGGCTTACAGTATTTAGTACTTTAAACTGGATTTTATAACCTATTTTTTGCACTTCAGCAGTGAACAGCGTTTCCTGTGCATGTGTGCATTTATGTGTGCTTGGGATTGAGAATTAAGTACCTCTTCTTAGCCGCAGCAGAAGATCAGCATTGATGAGATTACACACCACTGTCACTGTCTATCAGGACAAAGAACTTAATAGCCTTTTATATCAGAATAGTCCAAGTCTTTGACATATGGACTTCTAAGCCGCACTTGTCGATGATAATGACAGTGATGTCGAAGATGATAACGGCTACGATGACAGCGATGAAGGTAACAATGACAAGGATTTGGATGACGATGAGTAGTGAAGATCCCGTGAAGACTGGAGAGCTCCTTTTATCTCTCATGTCAGGAAATAGGAAATAATAATCATCACAGCAGCACTGAGGTCATTCTCTGCAATTAGATTTTTTTTAATTGTTATTAACAAGGATTTTCTATGTCTCTGTGTAATATTCAGATTATATAGAAACATGCTAATGAACAGTAAAATAACATCTACATTAATAATGTAAACATCTGCTGTGTAATTAAACTCGTCCGTCCCCCTGAAAAACAAAGCTGTTCACTGCAGTATTTGCCTTCAAAATCCCACTAATCACGTAGAATTTAATTTCAAAGTTATTGTTTGAATATATTATCTGTGATTTGGCTCAATGACGATTTGTTTTGTGAAAACATGTGCTCAGCACTGCAGATTAAGAACAGCATTATCCAAGTCATCAGTGTTAGGAAAGTATGTTTCCTAATTAAGTTGGTAGACAGTGATGCGAAGGCTTTCATGGGAATTCAAATCAAGACAAATCAGCACAATTAAATATTCACTAAACCAGAAGCCATAGCGACTCTCTACTTTATAATATCTTTTTGACATTTATTTACTCTTCTAATAACTTAATTAGGAAAGTGTGTGTCTATGTCTTGTTGACACAGACACACACACTGATACCTTTGGTGCTAAACTGCAGCAAATTAGACGACACAGTGAAAACAAATACACAATGCAACCTGACTGGGTCTGACCTGATATGAACTGAAACAGTGTTTCATGTGCGTCTCGATTCTGTAAACTTGTCCATTAAGCCGCTCGGCAGACGGCAGCGATGCTTCTCTTGGGGGAGAGTTAAGGATTTTGTCTGGATTAGATGGATGGCTAATAATTTGTGCATGATTGGTGGCAAGAACACGCTAATCACTAGTTACTTGATGCATTGTGAGCGTTTTTAAAGGCATTTTAACTGCAATGTTTTACCTTCATTAGACAGATGGCAGAAGAGGAGTAGCAAGAAAACTGAGGCGAAGAGATGAGAAATGACATGCAACAAAGGTCAGCAGTGGATGCAAAGCAGGGACATCGCAGTTCATTGGCCATGCCTTAACCCCTAAGCCAAAATAGTGTCCCAGTGTTCAGAGCATATTTTAATTAGGAGGTAATAAAACTATTACAAGATTATAGTTCCAAAGTTCAAAGCAAGTGCAGGCTGGAACATTTTTTGGCTTGTTCGTCCTGACCTGGGCTTGGGCCTGAATAAATAGGACCTGTTTGTGTTGCAGGCTCAGGCTCAGACTGCATTCATTAAACTTTGCAAACAGGCAGCTTATTCTTTCTTCTGCAGGAAAGCATGACAGGCAGAGGCAGTTAATCAACCAGTCACACTCTACTGTATGCAAAGACTCAGTGGTGGTAAAAATAACATTAAAATGCTGCTATAATTTTCAGTGCTCAAGCCAATGAGTGCTTCCCTCCTAATACTTAAGATTACTTCATAATTCCCTAAAAATGTGATAGAATCTGAGTGTAATCACAGTCAGTAATAATCCTGTGCATGCACTGCCCATTCCAGCACTGCTAGAAGAAACATCTAAGTATCGACTAGCTGACTGTTGTGTAATTATCTGAAACAAAGATAGGTGGCAGGATAAAAGTTCTGTATTTATTGATACTTCTTTACTTTTACTGCTGCAATGCTCACTCACAGTAATTGGTTTGTGAACAAAGGGCTGAATTCTCTAGAGCAGATACTCTCCATAGGTGGAATACCACCTCCTAACTTTTCAATTGTTTGATATGCCAGTTACTGCAGCTGACATGCAACCCAATCAATCATAGTTACTGTAGCATGGTGCTTGACAAAGTTGCAAGACATGAGGGACCATTAGCTTCTGTTTCACAACAGTCATCTCTCAAGTGCAAACAAGTGCAAAATACTGAATGAAAGTAATTTTTAGATTCATGTTACAAAGTAAATACTGGAACAATGGATTGAACCAATTTACAAGATAATTCTCAAAAAATGTACCCGTTTCTGTTTTAATTTAGTTTTAGAGTCTGGTCAGTGACCCCGGTGCAAATTTGTGTTCTCCAATCAGTTGGTGAGCAATTGCACTGGTGGTTACTGGCTGTCAATGGGTGAAATCAGTCTCAAAAAGGCTGCGCAGAAAGCTCCCTGTGATTGCTTTGGTCGCTAGAAGACTGTGTGCAAAGACTGCCCACACCTGCAAACAAGACCTATGTGCTGGTTGCAGCAGAAAGGCACATCTTTTCCTTTGAAGACAAACCGGTTTGCATCATACCTCTCACAGTTTTACCGCAGCTTGCTGAGTAGTTGTCAACTAGTTGCAGACAAGTTGGGGTTTTCCATGCAATCTACAGGTGACCACTTTAACCTGCCAAACCTCCTTGTGACCAAAGCAGTCACAAGGAGGAGGACTGTATACCTCTTTGAAACCAATATCACCTACTGACTGCCTGCAAGACATGAATATGTGGTACTAAATTTGCAATCCCTGATTATCACTACTGTGCCAGCACAGTGACATATGGCACATAAGTTACACAAGCATATATATCACTGACATAAGTGAGCTGTTGCTTTACATATTAGACAACTGCACGAATGATTAATCCTGCATTCACGCAAAGTAATGCTTCTCACCACCATCTACTGTACAACTAGGCAACCAATAATGATAGAGTTGGACCACGCACCTTGAGGCATCCACCATCCATGTGCTTTATGTGATCTATTGGGAGAGAGGAAGAAGGTGGAGAGGGGAAATATACAAAGAAAAAGGTGGAGAAAAAGTAAATTTGAGTGAAGCTTGTGTCAGAGGCATACCATGTTGGTGTCAGTTCCACTCCTCTTCCTCCATGTTAAGAAGTTTCTCTGTCCCTCAGAGGGAAAACACACCAACTGGCCCTGAGACACAGAAATGAAGAAGAGACGTGGGCAATAGAAATAATAGCAAGGACAAGGGGCAATAGCAAAACAAAAGCAAACTGATAGTTTAGTTAACAAAACACAGCATGCAGCTGTGGTATTCAATCATATGCCTTGGAGAGCTGACTTCTGTGTGTACAGCATTTCCATTCAAACAATTGAGGCCATTTTTTTTAAATATTTGCTCATGTTTCCCTCATGACATTTCATCTAGTCTGTAGTTTATAGTACACAGAGAGTGGAAATGGGAAGTCATTGATCTTGTAGAATCTCACGCTTTCAGCCCATCTCTACATGATGGGAAGTATCCTTGTATTTGTTTAGGAGTAAACAGTCTCTCCAAGTTCTTTTATATGACGGACAATAGACATCCTGTGGAAGAGAGCCAGAGATTAATAATAATTAATAATTAATTAAGTGCAGAGTGTTGTATAAACACATAGAGAGTGAAAAGAGGTGAGTGAAGAAGAAACACTAAACCAAGGGATGGTTCAGGGTCACCTGATCCAGCCCTAACTTTAAGCTTGATCACAAAGGAATATTTTAAGCCTAATCTTAAAAGCAGAGAGGATGTCTGTCTCCGAATCCAAACTGGGAGCTGGTTCCACAGAAGAGGGGCCTGTCGCCAGCCTGTCGCAGGGCCAACACAGAGACACATTCACACTCACATTCATGCTCTCATTCACACCTATGGGCAATTTAGATTGGCCAATTAACCTAACCCCAGTAAGTGCATGTCTTTGGACTGTGGGAGGAAACCCACGCAGACACGGGGAGAACATGCAAACTCCACAGAGAGAGAGAGCGACCCAGGCCAAGGTGGAATTGAACAGGCCTTCCAGATGGTATTCTAACTGTGAGGCAGCAGTGCTAACCTCCGTGCTGCCGGTACTATGAGGTTTTTAAGATAATCTGCTGTATCTATCCATTCATCCAGTTTCTTCCAGCTGTCCTAAGTTGAGAGGCTGGGTACACCATGGACAGGCAACAAGCATGCCTTTGGGCTGTGGGTGGAGGCTAATGTACCCTGAGGGAACCCATGCAGGCACAGTGACTCCAAGCCAGAAAATTATTAATTGAAATTTCTGAGAATATATTAATAATAAACAGCACCACAAAATAAAAAATAATTTAGCTTTTTGGCTCTTGAAAAAGTATACACACTGTAGTTACATTGAGGAGCACTACTGTTAAGTACTGTGCACTTTGAGGTACACTACTGTACTATTAAGTACATTTTTGTATTTGGCACTTGTAGAGACAGAATAGACCTGTATTTCTGAGAGTGTGTGACTTTATGGTCACTATATGGCAGCTGATGTCACTGATTAGCTATACCGTAAAGCTGAGAGGATGCAATTAGTTAGTGAAATCAACTGAAGCGTTAATTAGATGGTAGCAAAGCCTTTATCTTCTTGTTGTCTCAGTTTCTTTCAGACTCTTTTTTCCCCTTTTTTATGGCAATAGAGCTCTAAATGTTTTTTTTTTTCAATCACCAATAATTACATGAGACACACGGGCATACGTGTCAGTGGTGCTGCTGAAACAGTTTGAGATACTGTCTCTTCTGTTTTAGCCACTAAGTTAGAGTATTTCATATTTTATTCCATCTTTTACTGGCTCCTGCTCTTTAAGCTGGGCTGGGAACTTGAGCTTGCAGCCAAGCTGTGCACTTAGTGTCTGTGGTTCGAGTAAGCATTAATGGGGAGCGGCTGTCTCTATGAGACATTTAGTTCCAGTACCCCAAAATGAAAGCTGTTTTTTTTTTTTTATACCTGCCATTAAGTCTAATGTGTTCAATATGGATCAAGGACTTGTGTTTTTGTCTGCTTTTCTGTTCTTGACTTTTGTGAGAGAGGCAGGGCGCTGCAGCTGTGGTGCGGTGTGGTGTGGAAAAACTCCACTTTTGTCATTTTCTTTAAATCACAGATGGTGCTGTCCTTGTGGTTTCATCAGTCTGCAACCTCCGGTGTGCAGTTTGAGCTTTTTACTTCTGAGTGGTGAGAAACAGGTTAGCGCCTCCAAATCGGAGGTTGTGGCTTTTTCACAAACAAGACGGCTGGCTGTGTTCATTCAGAAGGGAGTGTCTGCATCAGGTGTAGGAGTTAGAATACCTTTGGGTCACTGTCACTTATGAGTGTAAAAGAGGGGCCAGGAAGTTGACAAGTGCTGTTGCTACGTGGGTGCTGCACCAGAATGTGGCGGCAGAGGCAGAGCTAATTCATGAGACAGTTTGCTGGTCAGGATAAACCACAGCCCTCATCTGTTGTGTTTTCAGGAGCCTGAGTTTGTGTCCAAATAATAAAATTGTGAATATACATGCTAGCACTGTGGTTATCCACAGGTGTGCTGGACTTCAAATTTGCAGGAACGGTCAGCATGTCCAGGCAGAAATTGTCCTTGGTGCCTCCCACTGGAAGTGTCACCTTCGAAGAGAATCCAAAAGAAAAAAGGTGGTTATATTTTATAACTGTCTGGAAATGCCACTGGATCCTTGAAGAGTGGCTGAATGATGTTACCTGGGAAATTGTCTCTTGTCCATTATATTTGCTCACATTCAGTTATAACCCTGTAAAGAACCAGCAGCTTCAGAAAATGGATATTTATATATTGACAGTGCTGTAGCCTGGAGTAGCTTTACTTCTCAGCTACCAGAGCTGAAATCCAAGACAAATATAATAATTAATTAATTCACAACAAGTCTAGAATCAAGCAAAAATTAAAGAAAACATTTTTTACCTCAAAATTATGTCATATTTTAAGGAAGATGTAGAAAACAAAAATACTGAACATTTTATCGGTGATTGCAGCTCACAGACAGCTGCATTTATTTGCGCAAACAAAATAAAGGGCATTTTCCATCCTTCATTTTCAATGAGATGCTGTCTTAGATGACAGACCAGCTAATTCAAAGTGTGACTCTCCTGAAACAAGGTGCCAGCAGCAGCATTATAGTGTAACAGCAGTGACACAGCATTATATCCGATGACACAGCACAAGTCAAACTTAGACATAAAAATAGCCTAGGTTGTGTTTTCCGTGGAAATCTTAAGTAAAAGAACACGCTTAACACTTTAATCCAGCAATAACTTCACCTTCTAACTCATCGGGAGCTGCATATTACTGCCACACAATAAAAGTGAAAAATATTTTCTGCCTGGGATGTTGTATCTTGGGTCAAGCATTTTAACCAGCTGCTTAATGCCCTCCTTTATCACCATGAGGCCGCATCAGTAATTTCCACCGGCCGTTTGCTTTCCCTGTCATAAGGAGTCCATCTAGCGAGTGCTTCAGTGACACTCAGTGGAGTCATTTGTTTAGTCCTGGCAGCATATCACCAGCTGCTAGTATCTCCATATCATAGCCTGGCTGTGCTTGGCGGTGGGTTTCTTGCCTAAAGTGATGAAATAAATTTGTTGTTTCTACCTTTTCTTGCATATTTTGTACAGAATTGTGCTTTGGTGGAGGTTGTTGAAATAGCTTTCACGCATGGTGTGTTGCTAAACCATCGATATCGCAGAAAAATTTATACCATTATTATCAGGGATCATAAGCTGTTTCAGAGCCCTAATTATTATTCCAGCTCCCAATGAATGAGCATTTATTTCTTTATTTTGTTTGTCATGTCTGTAAATTATATATGTTAGGATTTTAGAGTGTTGGTCAGATAACACACTTTTTTAGGTATTCTTTTCAGCCTGAACCAGATTTATGGACTAATTTAACCTTAACCAGTTATCCAACTATCCAGTCAATGTCAAAAGGGGATTTTTAATCAAAAAAGGGTAATTCTAGCAAATGGTTTCTTCCTAAATTTTCTTACAATTACCTTGCCAGTGCTAGTCATAGTAACTGTATCCCACACTAAAAGCATTGTTCTAAAATATGAAAAAGACAGAATATGTGTGAGTTCAAAAAGAGTCCAGATAAGCAAGGAAGTCCTGTTAGTCAGGGTAGGTAGTGGGATTTATTTTTCTATTTTTATCCAACTAAAGTTGAGTGAGTATCCATGTTATTTTTTATTAGATGTTCCCAGCCAGTCAATAATTCACACTAGCAACCTTTGAGTCATAGTCCCACTTCTCTGACCTCCATACAGAGCTATGACTCACTGCACATAATATGATGTTTCAGTATCCAAATCAGGAAAATGTGCTACGGGGAGAAAAAAAAGCCTTCAAATGCTTTTTAGACAGCTTTCAACAACCTCGCTGTTAATCCCTTATGATAATAAGAAAAACTATACATGAATATATTTTGCAGACATATTCCAATCTCCTCCTTATTACCCTGGAAAGAAAGTTTGTGTGTTTTATGCAGTAATTTCTTATTCCGTTTACTGTACACCCCCCCCCCCCCCCCCCTTTCCTCTTCC
>VUQJ01027536.1:0-11948 GCA_015108635.1 Andinoacara biseriatus
AAAACAAACCCCCCCACACACACACACACACACACACACACACACACACATCAGACAGAGGAAAGTTTCCTCCACGGTCACCTGATGCACTAAAGTTAACAGTGATTTAAGAGCTTAATTAAGAGGCCAAAATATAAGATATATCTGTCCTCACTTAACAAAAGGTGCGCACTGCAATATCTATGCTTCTGTTACCATTAAGCTACTTGAAAACAAGTAAATACTCATAACCAGGAGCTCTAAATTACTTAAACAAGTCTTCCACAGTGGGAGGGGGATATTCTTCTAGTTTTCACCATCATGACCCTAACACTTATGTTAGAAGTGATTGTTGGAGCATTTATGTTCTAAATATTTTCAGTCTAATTACTTCAGATCATGTCAGATTTTCTACTGGTCTAAAGGTAGCATGGGTGAGAGTAAAGGAGTGAGATGTGCACTTAAAAATATCAGAGTACAATTTGATCCTTTACAGCAAATTGTACTGGGAACCCCCTGGATATGAGTTGTGGGGTCCACTTTGAGAACCACTGCTTTACACTGGTGCACACTAAAGCAAATCGCACCAGGTTTTAAGCATTTTGTTTTACATTAAGTTGTTTGTTTTTAAATCAAACTTTGTCACCTTACAAAACAAATTTAACACAACCTTCATATTTCGTCTCTACACGGATCCTGGAATTTACTTTAATCCAGTTTAGATATTCAAAATACAAACACTACTTAGAAAAATCTGGTCATCTTCAAATACTACACAAGATTACAGAAATGTTAACACAAATACAGCTGTGAGGTTTAAAGTATAACACATCAAATGGCTGCACATCAGTGATAGGCCCCTTTATCACAGTTAATGAGCCAAGCTGCTGGCTCCTTCTTTCAAAATGCTTCAACAGTCTCTGCTCAGTTCACTTCACTCCAGTAATCCATAAAATGGTCTGTGCGGCCGTCTCTCCAGTCTTTGTGTTTGCCCGTATTTTCCATTTTCTGCACATCTGTGTCACAGTCACTCTGGGGTCTCTCAGTTCAACCAGAACTATACAATGTTTGTGCAATGAATGTTACTAAAGTGTGAACATTTCAAATGCAAACAGATACCTTTTAACTTTGTAAACGTTTTAAAGGACACAGCCATCAGTGGTGTGCATCAGCTTTTGTTTTTGTTTTCTGTTTGACCCCGATGCAAAGTATTCTTGTTGGTTCTTTATGAATTATGTTCAACATAATTTGTGATTTTTTTTTAAACTCCCACTTCACTTTCTTCCTTTAGTTTTTTATACTTTTTAGTTTGTCGCTGAATTTTTTTCCAATCCCAATTCCTCTGAAGACTAGCAATAAAATCTTATGTTTATATTCTCTAGAAGTCACTTAATCTTACAGAGTGACACCGGCAGCTTAAAGGCTGTCACAGTGAAAGTCTGTTTAGAGGAAGATGAAGGGCCTTTATGTTTTTCCACTAGTTTCACTCGTCATGCGCATCCACAGTATTTGATTTATACCAATTTTGCATGAAAGAAGATGCAAAATTGCCGCCATAATTGGGTCAAGGTTAGAGGTCAAGGTTTTTCTGAAAAGCTTGTGAATGCGATGACTCAAGAATGATGTGAGGTCGGCCTCACACGGCCAATGCAATACTAATAATTCCATACTTTTATTAAACCCCTTCACTTAAAGCTGAAAGTCTGCACTTCAACCACATCTTAATTGTATGTTTGAAAAACCACTCTGGTGGTACAGAGAGGCAAAATACAAAAAAAGAAGTGTCATTTTCCAAAAACTTGTGGTCCTAACTGTAGGACAGTGAAGCTCCAAGTTTGTTTCATCACAGAAAGTATACATGAACACAGGCATAGGGAAAAAGTCCCCAAAACCATGCTCCTAATTTCCTTATTTTGAAAAAAAAGAATTCCTAAGTATAACCACCCACTAACACCCCCCCCCTCCCTCCCTTCTGTTAACAGGACACTCACCCATTCAAGTTAGTGTTGCAACAATTAAAAGAAAAAGAGCATGTATACATATGTACACACATACCCATGCGCGCACACACACACGTAGATATATTTAAAAATAAATAAATAGCAAAACAAAAGCAGAAATAAAACAAAACTGTGCACTAACATCTGACAAGAACAAATATGCATGAAGGCATAAAAGGAGGAAGCTCCAAGTTTTAAATAGAAAGCAGACAAACCAAAACCAACCCAATAAAAGTCAGTATTACAAAATTTTGCCTCTTACACTTTAAGAATCTGACTGACATGACAGTATTTTCTCCCCATTTTTTGTCACATTATATTTCAATAACCTGTGGAGAACATTTCAGTTCACTGTACAGGAAACCAATATAGCGATTATGTACTTATTTATTCCCTCCTGCTTGCTCCTTGTACACAGACATGAGATTTTAAATCCACAAGCGTTATATAACTGCCATACAACACAAAGTCTGTCAACAATCTGCATTTTTCCCCCCCCGATGTAGTTATATTTAGCTAATCCCGTTACCTTTCTAAAAGATTATGTGCCTCATTCATTCAGCTCCAGTGGAAGAGGAGACCACCATGTTCAGATTAAATTAAGATTATCCGCAGATTTTAGACTCTACCATAAAGACAATGATAATCTGGAAAACCAAAAATAAACCACATTTCTGTTCCACACATGTCACATTCAAATATGAATTCAAACCACAACAGAAACCAGCTCGTTAAGTGGCATCGTAGCCCTCGTGTCTCTTTAAGACAATGTATTACCAGCAGGGACTGAGCCACTGCCACGGCACTTGGGCTGCTGTGCCAAACACACACACACACACACACACGCACACGCACACGCACACACACACAAAAATCACTAACTAAGCCAAAGCCAAACTGGCACAAGACAAGTGCATGAGCAAGCGAGTTTCTTTTTTCCACTCTTTTATACACACACACACACACACACACACACACACACACACACGTTATTCCAAACAGAAAAACCACAACCCACCCGCAAATGTCACAATCAAATACACTGATATAACTCATCGCACCACAACAAAGTCAGGACTCAGCAAATACAAACATATTGCAGCAGAGCTTCTTGTAAAAATCAATCAGGAAAAAAAACTAAGATGCTGAAGAGCTTTTGGCAACAACAAAACAGTGAAGCCACATGCTTATTTTCTGAAAACCGTTAGAATTAAATTTCTCTCTCAGTTGTGGGTATACCCCCCCCCACCCCCAACCGCCCTTACTTGTTCTCGTTGGTCGCGTCATATCGAGGCATGGGATCCACATCGTTGCTATTGACATCATAGCTTGCCTTAGGGTCCTGGAGCAGATACAGAGGTTAACACAAGTATATCAAAACACCAAAGCGACTGCTGTAATACATATGGGGAAATATCAAGTAAACAAGTTAATTTATTAGCAGAGTAGGTCCAGTGCTGTGTGTGAGAGTGTGTGTGCATAACTGGCTTGTAGATCAACAGAAAGCTTCTCTAACCTAATCAAACAGTTCATATCAACACCACTCACAACACTTTTGCAAATCGAATGCAATCAAAGCTAACTCAATCTGCCGGACCTCGCGCCCTTTGGCATAAACAAATCCAAGCATTAAGAGTAGCTAATAACAGCCGTGCAGGCGCTGTCAAACAGGGTGTGAATCATTTCATCTGTGTAGCTGATTGATGGCCTTACCTGCTGCCTCAGGCCAGCAAGTTACTCAAACTATCAGGTCTCGGTTTCTGAGGTAGACATACCTCAGCACGCACACACAGTAAAGTATGTAGCCACAGACAGATAAACATGTACACGCAGCATACCTGCGCATCAGCAGGTTTGAGGACGTTTTTCTCTGGAATGGTTTCACAGACGCATGATTATCTGATCCGCGTGGCAGAAAATATGATAATCTAGTTGATCACATGATTCCTGTCTTCTGTAACATGACTTAATTACATGTTAAAAAGGGACAGCCTGCTTACAAAATACAATTTCTATTATTAAAATCCCAATTATAATCATCAGATTTTCTTTAAAGGAGCACTGATTTGCTATATATTTACCAGAGTACAGTGAGGCAGACTCATAGCCACTAATGCAAACACGCCCAAAGGCACTGACATTCGAATTCATACACTTTCCCACACTGACTTAAAGCCAATATGCACACACACTGCCACTCAGAGCCAGCCTACACGTGCATACATACACACTCACGTAGTTCTGATAGAGGTCTGGGTGGTTCCGCTCAATGCCGTCATCTAGTATGGTCACCACCACGTTTTTACCCGTGTAGCCCCTCTTCCACGCTCCCATGATGTTCATATCTGACTGGCAATTATGGACATCATCGTTGCAGTGCTGCAGAGATGGAAGCAGATGGTGAGAGGAGAGCAGGTGGAGAAGCATATGTGGTGGGAGTTTAGGAACTCCATCATGGTTCTTGCAGATGTTCAACTTAGGTTATGAGTGTAACCATGTGACTAAATTAGAGCAAGCAGGCACTTTATTTCATTTAGAGAGGAACTTTAACAACTCCAATCAAACTCAAGTCTGGTGTTGGAAAAATATCTCATACAATGTGGTTCAACCATTAAAGATTTATACAAATACAGTAAAATCTAACTGCAACTACACACTGATCATCAGCCAGTCATTACTTGCTGCCATTCAAGACCAGCATGATGTCATCCCTATTCCTGGGTGCCAGGAATAGGGATGGGAATCCGGAACCAGTTCCAACTAAGAACCCGTTCCAAATTGTCCAAATCACCGGAATTATATGCCTCCGGGCTTACTAATTCCTTTTGTCAATGCTGGCAAGCGTTCTGACGGGGGGGAGGGGCACAAAAAAAAGCAAAAAAAAACAAAACACCAATGACGTCAAGCTGATGGCAGAGGAGCTTCTGTGCACCTGAGTGTTGAGTCTTTTTTGTTCAAATCTGTGGTTCCAACTCAAAGACAGTTGTGCTTCTGGTGAAAAACCTGTGTGTTGTTTCCTAGTCAGAGAAAAGTGATCAAAAGGTAGAAAAAAAATTCTGAAGTTGGTCTTTTTGTTAAGGTTTCATAGGCAGGTTGCCAGCCATAGTAAAACAATCAGTTGTCAAATGCCGCAAAACCTGGCATTATTTCACTGCATAAAAAGTAAACCAGTTTGAAAAAAAAAATCTGCTTAAATACATGAAACAAATCAGCAGCAATCAGAAGCAAAGGAAACTAGTGAGTTTAAAGATTAAGAACCTTTTTTTTTTTTTTGCCCAGCTACCTTCACTTGAATATAAAGTCCTATTCTGCTGGCTCTAAACTGTCACAACACATCAGCTTTTCTCATTATAATACAATTACTGTCCTGCAATAAGGCCCTAACTTAATAAAGACACTTTAAATCCAGAGAGGGACTTCGATTGCCAATTCTAAACTATTATCCCGGATCACGATGTGTGAGTGACACATAATTTGGAATTCCAACAACCAAAGACACCCATCCAGCCATCTTCTTAAACATCTATCCAATTCAAGGCTGCAGGCTGGAGCCTGTCCCAGCTGACACAGGGCTAAAGGCAGCACAGGTCGCCAGTCCATTATAAGAATAACACAGAGTGACAGACAAAAAGTCCCATCCACGCCTGCAGCCAATTTGGAATCACCAATTAAGCGAACATGCAATACACTTGGACTGCAGAAGGTAATCAGAGCTCTCAGAGTTGCACCACTGCAGCACAGCGCAACTAAAAAATAAAAATAATATTTCTTAAAAAATAAACTAAAGAAAAAAAAAATTCAGAAATTTTACCAAATCTCTCACAAAATGACAGTGGCAGGGATAAGAATGGTGCAGATCGATAACGTGAGCAGATCTGCTTTCACACACTTTCTCACACGCATTCATACTGTATCAGGCAGGATTTTATTAGTCCCGCCTCCCACACCATCATCATCATCATCATCATTTTAAAAAAAGCTACATGGTCACTGTTGTTGAGTGTAATGTTGGCATTTCAATATCGTTCACAGCAAATGTTATTCAAAGGCACGTGTCACAAGCTATAACTTATTTTCTAAAGGTTAAAGTGACATTTAGATGTCTAATGTTTAACCCTAAATTACTGCCTCACACAGCATTTATTGATTAGAAGCACTTTGCTATGCTTCTCACACAAGTCAATAAAATCCTATAATTTCTGACAATTTGTTTGAAACAGTCAGTGTCTCGGCCACAGGCTGTGTAAGGCGACTTTGTTGTTTTCCATCTAAGCTTCAAAACACGCATGAAGTTCAGAAAGTCTGGAAAATATATACAGCCTCTGGTCAAAGTATCAGCAGTTATCTATACTGAGTTAACAATTGACAGAGCTGGGAACACTGGACTGCGCACACAAACGTATAAACAGCAGTGATCTGAGGGTGTATGCAAACAGAAGTGATAAACCAGCAAATCTCTGCAATGTGAATCTGTAGCGTGTGTGCAGGCGACCAAGCACGCAAACAACACGGCAAAGGGTAGAAAAAAAATAAAAATAAAAAGCAATATGCAGAAACACAGGAATGCTCACACAGAAACACATATGTGTCTCTGCTCCAAATACTTACAAATAAACAAAGAAGCTTGTCCCCTCACCTGGAGTTCAGGTAAAGGCTAAATTTCATCATTAATGCCGGGATTTTCCTGGCTCAGGATGGAATGACAAAGCATAAGCCAAAAATGATAAAGGTTGCCTTATTTAAGAGCAATCTAAGCCATCATTCTCTAATATTTCTCATCATCTGATAATCAAAAAGGTTTGTCTTATTTTAAGTAAAAAAAAAATATATATATTTTTTTTTTAAATAGAGCTATTGCAATATCTCTCATTTTCCTTCCGCTCTGGGTGAACACTCTGTGTGGGGGTGTATAAAAGTGTATCTGTGCAGCAAAAAAAACAAAAAACCCACCTGCATCACCCCTTCCTTCTGTTATTTAGTATCACACACACACACACACACACAAATAAATCCCTCAGCTCAACTGCAGTAATCAGGACAATGCCATGACCTAAGCTGACCTTTGACCCACAAACTGGATAAATGTGGGCATAGAACAGGATCCAATCCTCCTAACAGACGAGATGAGTGCTATACTCAGTTCAGGGGCTGCAGCCCATGTTATTGCCCTCTTAAAATAATGGCCTGAACCAAACATTGAAAATATGATGATTTGGGCAAAAATAAAACTTTTCTTTAAGAGCGTGACGATGTTTTTATATATGTTTATTTAAATATATATATATATATATATATATATATAAACATATATAAAAATAAATCTGTTATAAATATACACTGGACTTACAATATACCACATACTGTTCCACTTGGCGTCATTATAGAATATGTTATTCTGGGCGGGGCTGCTCTGGGCGGGGCTTGACAGAGAAAGGGGTGGGGCTGGCCTATAATCCCTCTTGATCCTCCTCTTCACCACCTGCTGCTGTATCCACTCCACCTGAAACATATAAACAGAGACAGGAGATACTGTAGCAGAAACTGTGGAGGCTTATGATAATAACACAGAGTAGCAGATTTACTTTGAACATAACACGACCAGTCAACAGGTGGAGTTCCTATAAAATGAATACTGATGGTGAGACAATACTTTGGGAACATTTAAAAAAAAAAAAAAGTGCATCTTTAATTAAAAAAAAACAATTTTTAAATACAAACATAGTGTCTGTTTGCCCTTATTTGCCTTATGTGACGAACACATAGAGGACAAAGATAGAAACCACCTCCAAAGAATATACTACAGTATACACAACCAAGCAAGACAGCAAAAAGTAGAAGGCAGTAAAAGAGAATTGCACTTTGCCACGGTTAAACCGTAAGTCTAGATTACATTTCTTTTTCCTTCACTGTAGGAAGAGGCGCTGCCTAAGGGGACAGTTTTTCTGCCAGTGCTCAGCATTAAAGTAGTTTCATCCCTATGGACTGTCTATAAATAAGTGTAACAAGGTTTTATGTGTTATCTCCCCTTTTAAAAAGGTGGTAAAATGAGACACAGCAAGACAAAAAAAAAGTCCAATATACATAAGGAAGCCTCATAATAATCATGATTTATTTATAAAGAGTATAATTTTAACCATCTCAGTGTTACATTTAGCCTCAGGGTTCATCAGTTCATGTCTCCCTTTCTGAAAAATGGACTCACACACACACAGACACACAGACACACACACACACACACACACACACTTGAACTAAAGGCTATAACGCCTCCCAGGTAACATCAATCTCTCAAATGTTATGGGCTCGCTTCAAGGCGCAGAGGCATTCCTTGGCAGGAGTCTCGTTCAGACTTTAAGGCGGAATTTTCCGATTTCAAAATCACCGCTGCTGGATCCGAACAAGACGGCTGGACCCACTTGCACAGCCCCGGTCAGCTCCTCTTAAAATCCTCAAACCTTGTGTTTAGTCTAGAACACTTCATCTGTCTAAAAAGACTCGATAAGCGGTTTACACGGACCCAACAATGTTAACACAGAATCTGAAATATTAGCAGACATGTGACTGGCACAAAACAGTGCAGTACTGTCTGAGATGTAAACATTTCTGTGATAAATGATTCAGGGATTCTCAGGGCCAGGTTTGCACCTAAACATGATTGTGCAACAGTTTTGGATTTTTTTTGGATTTTTTTTTTTTTATTTACTCTGGGAATAGTACATATTCACATGAAATGTCAAGGTATTGCTTCTTCAGACAGAACTGTGCAATCTTTCTGAGATGCTTGCCACAACATCTTCAGTGTCCACCTGTATACATGATGCATAGACAGCAGATAATCAATGGAACAATTTTCACTCCACGAGTGTTTTTGTTTTGTTGCTCGGCTCGACAGTCACAGAAATCTGAGGCTTTATTGACCTATGTCCGACTGTAAAAGACAAAGCATTTCTCCACATCAATACAGCTCCAGCAGACAGAAGAGGAGAAGAGAAGGGAAAAAGGAGAATAGCTGCCATAATGACTGCAGAGTGATTATCTGCTCTCATGCACTGAAACAATCTGCCAGGCTCTCTCCGGAGAGTTTGAAAGCGAGGCAACAAGACAAGATGAGAGGAGAGGCGATAAAGACCTGAAGAGAACGGGTCCTAGGAGAGTTAATAATAAAAAAAAATAAAGAGCTGGAAAGGAAGGGGAAAACAAACAGCAAGAGAGACCAAAAGACAGCAAGTGAAGGAGGATAATTGAGCTTATAAATAACTGATTTAATAACTCAAGTATGTACCTCTTTATAGCTTGTGAAGGAGGGAGAGGAAAAAATTGGAGATGATGTAATTCAATAAATGACCTCCCAACAAGAAAAAAAAAGGAAGGTAGGAAAGTAATGGGGAACCAGGGTGGAGAGAAAGATAATCGTAGAAAAGGAGAAAAAAAAAAAACCCTGTGAGATATTTTATTTTAGCACAATGCTTCTCCCGTCTGCCAAGGTCTCAGCTCATTTCACTTCAGCTTCTATCAGGACCATCAGCTTCAAAGCAACCGTTTACACAGCCCATTAGCCTCAAAACAACACTGTCATCAAGAATTGTGCGCGAGTGTGTCTGCGCGAAACCACTGGTGTATCATTACAATTTGCATACATTAGCATAGCATCAACCACAATCTTTGATCAGCAGTGTAACTCTTAACTGCTCTTGTCCGCAACTTGGCAATTTCAAGGAGGTCCGCCTCGCGTGGCCGCAAATCCTCCCTCACCGCCATCACGGGCGAGACAAACACTTCACAAAAGGCAAAAAGAATAAAGAAAAATGTATTTTGCTGAAGTTGCAGTTAAATGTGCCGTTTGCCTCACATTACTTGGACAAGAAACACATGTTCAGAAGAATTTAAACGATTTTGTAGTAGTGGATTAATGAAAAAGGACACCAACCCCAGAGCTGGAATTTTAAATGCTTCTGCATGCTAGCAAGTGTAGACCCTACTGGAGCGCCTTTGAGCAAGAGACTAAATCTACCACCTATTGGGATTTAATACAGTTTCTTACTTGAGGCCTTTTGGCAGACTGGCTTTTCCTCATTTTCACAGCTCTCAGTGACAAAGTTACACATTTTTCCATTTACAAAGGCTAAGATGATTTAAAACATTTGTGAAACCAAAAAGAAATTATTCAAGCAAACTCTGACCAACAATATCAAGGTAAGCTCTATTATTCTGATGCATTTCCATTATCTGAGGGGGGGGGGTCTTTAAATTTTTACCAAACTGTTTTAATAGCTCACATGGCTAACTAGCACAAGCTATTATTATTAACCATTTTATATTTACAAACTGTAGCTTACAGCAACACAAAAAATACTCTTAATAGAAAAAAAATGGTTAAAAGATGCTCAGATAAACTGTGTATTTCACCACAGCTTTACTAACAGTGTCCCTGCAGCAATTACTCTGCAATGTCTGTCACATAAATCATATGCCTTTCTTTTAGTATCTCCAAGTCATATCCATGCCTCCATTATTCACACAAAGAGCTCAGTGGTGCAGTATGTTGGGTATGGGGGGGGGGGCTATATGTCAACATGAGATCACAGACATTTATATACAAAATTCTTTACAACCCGAGGAAAAACCCTAAGCTAAAAGTCCAGAGGTTTCAGTGTTGCCATTGATGGCAGATGATAGATGGCATCTATCCATCATCCATCCCACTTTAATTAGAAGGGCTGAAAAAAATACATGGCTATAATATAAAAATATACATTTTAATTATGTGCTAAGAGGATGTGTGTCTCTGCTAAAAATAAATAAAATGGACATAATGCAGCAAAACATGAACCTGTTATGAAAAAGTAATCCGGTTGTTTGTGTTCTTGGAAATGGGCAAATTAGTACTTAATGCATTTCAATAACAAGTCTATTTTGTGTCTCCAGCACGCATCCTGCCCAAAGCAGGGGATACGTCACCATGGCAAAAATAAATAAATAAATAAATAAAGGAAGAAAAAAAAAAAAGTCTGTCATCGTACTTTAACCCAAACTAAAATGGTAGTTTTTAATTCCTAACCCACCCAAACTGTTTTTAAATGCTTAAACTTAGCCAAGTCATTATTACAAGGAAAGTATAGACACAAATATATGAAAATCTGTGAGGTGTACAAATTGAACTTGGTGGTGGTGAAATGACTCACTGCACCATCAAGCTGCACCTCCAGCTGCCAAATGTGGACTTTTTTGCCTTTTAAAAGTGGAAAATATTCATTTCATGTATACACGTACACGAGCATAGGAGACCACGCAGATGAAAAATTGTGTTCAGGGACAAACAGTGTTGGGAGTTTCATGTTCAGGAACACACACACATACACACACACACACAAAGAAAACTTATATTTGTGTCCAGAAACAAGAATCAACAGATTAAACTAAACTGCTGTGAAGCCGCGCTGTATAATGTGCACGTGTTTAACCCTTTTATGACCCGTTTTATGATAAATGCGTCATCTCAGCAATATAAGTCTCAACTTTATACTATGCTAGTGCTACAGTTGCATTTCTATACTTGGATTCGTTTTTATTAAAAATACATCTTTATCCTCTCTTTTCTTGGATGACCGGAGGCAGATAACGGCATATGTAACAGTTTTTCTGAAGCCAGTGAGAATAACGCCATCTTTTATTGTGTCTGCTAAAAATCACTCACTGATAACAGCCTGCAGTTATCCACATCAATTGTGTCATGAATGTGAGGCGCTGTCCAAACAAAGCCAATATTGCCCTGTATTATTGCCTCTAAAACTTGCCCATGTATCACTGCCATTGTGTCAGTGCCAATTCGCTGGCTGGCTCTGGGGCATAATGACCTCGTCCATTTATTTAACGGCAGCTTGGTGGAGCAGAGGAATGATCTGGTAGCACCTGTACCTCCGTCACCCTCCCTTTTCTCCCAGTCTGACTCCCTCTCCTATCTCACTTTTT
>VUQJ01027537.1:40564-56801 GCA_015108635.1 Andinoacara biseriatus
CTCTGAAGCTGCTTTCTTTAGTATTTGGAGATTTCAGCAGCTCTGATTGTGGCTGCAGAGACTTCAGGAAGTCTCGGCGTCCTCTGTGTTTGCAGTGAAGTTCATTAGTAGAAGTTGAAGTGTGAGTTTTATTTAGAATATTTTTGCTGTTTACCTCCAGCAGGCACTCGGTGGCTCGATGAGATGCCAGGACCATAAACAATATTACTGTCACTCACCTGCATGTGTTCACTGTACAGAAGCAGTGAAAAGTTCAAACCTTCAGTCTGAGCTCACCTTTCCTCCTCCTGCAGGTATGATTCTGGTCCGGACTGAGACGGGCCAGCTGGTCATGGTCCCCCAGCAGGTTTTGGCTCAGGCTCAGGCCAAGACGCAGCAGAGCCAGACAGTGACCAACATCACGCAGAGACCAGCGACGCCAACGGCCGGCGCTACAATCCGGGTCAGCACCGCCACCACGGTAAGTTCACTGCCCACAGACTGCAGAGCGACCCCAATAAGGTAAAGCCCCTTCCCCTTTTAAAGGTTTCGGGTGGGCTTTAAAGTCCCTCTTTTGGTTTTTAGTTGGTCCGGGAGCTCGTCCCGTGAGTCCTTCCTGCTCGCCACAATAAAGCTGCTGTTACCTGACGGTGTGTTTCCCTCCCCACTGTCTGCAGGTGCCGGGTACGCCTCAGACGGTCCGCCTGGCCACGCCCGCTCAGACCAGAATGATTCAGCCTCCCTCCACCACCACAGTGCAGGTCTGTTTCCTGTCTGCGCACATGAGCTTTATTTTAGAGGAGTAGGTGACACTCTATGGTCACACATTGTTCTTCACTGAACATGATGATGAAAAACAGCATTTTGTTTGTGTTCTTAAAGAGTTTAGACCTGAACCTCTTTTAAAAGTCACAGCGTGGAAGCAGCTGCTTCTATACATGAGCACGCATCACGAGTCCTGACAGCCGGAGAAAGGTTTAAAATCATGAAAGGTCCACACAGCTAAAAACAGCTGAGCTCTGTGTTCACGCTGCAGCTCACGGAGCTTCAAAACCTCTAATGGAGTCCATCATGATATCATATTATTATGAGATGAAGCGTCAAACTGACACAAGGAGGTGTTTATGTTGAGATAAAACGCCTGTAAATGAGGAAAGTCTTTATGGTGAGGTCAAGAGTCCATCGTGGGATGAAACCATGAGTAAAGAAATGTCTGATGGCACTGATATAACCTCCATCTGCTGCTGTGTTCCAGAAGACCCTCGCAGTAGCACCTGGTGGTGCGGCGGTGTCGGTAAAAATGACGACCCCCCAGAAACCGGCGACGGTGATCACGGCGGGGGGAACGCCTGTCGCCAAGCCCGCCGGCGTGCCGTCCACCCCCCTGACTGGTGCCACGCCTGCTCCCACCCCTTCGCCCGCCTCCAGAGTCACTGTGGTGTCCCAGGTGGGTTCAGGTGTATTCAGATGCGAGTTCTTTTTTCATGACGAGATAAAATGTTTCTGTGACGAGCAAGAACTTCCTGTCTGATGTTCTGTCACCCTCAACAGGAGATGCAAGAAAACGTGAAGAAATGCAAGAACTTCCTCTCCACGCTCATCAAGCTGGCATCCCATAACTCCCCCTCCCCAGATACCTCTAAGAATGTGAAGGCCCTGGTGCAGGACCTGCTCGTAAGTTCTTCCTCGTCCTCTTCCTCTGCTTCACTGCGGTGTGAATGGAGCTGTGTGTCATGTGATCGTGTGTTCTTCTGCTCAGGACGCCAAGATCGAGCCTGAGGAGTTCACCACTCGGCTGCAGGCTGAGCTGAAGTCCTCCCCGCAGCCCTACCTCATCCCCTTCCTCAAGGTACCACTGTACTACCTTTAGTACTACTATTATTTCGTACTACTACTGCGACTGTTAGTACTGTTAGTGCAGTGTTAAAGATGTGTGTCTCCACAGAAAAGCCTCCCTGCCCTGCGGCAGACTCTGCTCAACAGCCAGCAGTCTCTGACGACAGCCCCCCCCAGCACCTCAGCAACCCCTGTGGCCGCCCCCGGCTCCGTCACCACCGCCGCCATCAGGCCGCGGCTGCCCATCAGCCCGGCCGGCACCACCGTCCGTCTGAACGCACCCATCGCGAGCACGGCAGCTCTGGTAAGAGAAATCTTCTTTGCAGCTCAGGTGCTTGTACGTGTCACAGGTTAAAGGTCAACAAAAAACACGAGAGAGGAAACCAATCAGAGAACTTTAAAACAAGGAACGAGAGAGTGAAGTAAAAACAAGGGTGGATGCTCCTCACGCTTCTCAGTGGATGGAGAAAGAGGAGAACTTTCACAGATTATTGCAGACCCCATTTTCTGACCTTTGACCTTTTTAACTGATTAGTTTGGGTTGTAGTCTTCATGAAACAGCCTTTCAGCAGGCCAGATAACTGGGTACGCACACCTTAATATTTAGGAACCGTCTGAATCTGAGCGGACTCGCTGATGCAGAGAGAAGTCGTGCCCTGGTGCGCCTGAGCTGTTAGTGTGATGCAGAAAATGATGCTTCTGAGGAAGAACCTTCTCTGTAGGATGATGATGATGATCCTCTCTTTCCTGCAGCCTGTGTGCAGACCTGGAGTGCAGACCATGCAGACTCGTGCACCTGTTGTCTTCAGGCCTCAGGGTGAGTGATGGCAGTTTAATGAGCCAATTAATTGTAAATATTAAGTTTGTGTGCCGCTGGAGGATCCTGGAGAACTCCTGCAGTCACTGAGTGTCCACTTACTTTTGTTTTAAAGGACTGAGCCTCCCACACAGCTCAGATTAAATCTCTAATTGAGTGTCAGTATGTTTAAAACGAGGTGTAACTGTCCCAGTACTTACGATCTGACCTGTTCAAGCTATGCGAAGCTTCAGTAACTGTGACCTGCTGCGCTTCACCACCAGATGGCAGCAGATAGCAGCTTTATCAGTCTTTAAGGGACCTGTTTAACATCTCAGGTGATCTTTCTTTTTTTTATTTTAATGAACATCACCTCTGATGTTTGTTTTTTTTTGTCCTCTGTTCAGCTACGTTGCAGGTGAGAGGACCCACGACCATTATCAGCAAAAGTCCTGTGAACCTGGCGGCTCAGGCCAATCAGAAGAAGCTGAGTGACCCGGGGGGCGGCACGTTCAGGTGAGTTTTATTTGCCAGGTCAAAGCAAGCATAACTTTATTTATGAAGCACAAAGCATGAGCTTCCACAGAGGAGCTGAAGATGGACACATGCAGGTGAATCACAAAGAATGAGACTGATCATTTGAAACCAGTACGATTAGTAGAAACGGTCGAGCAGTGAAACGATGAAACGTTGAACAATAAAACAGATAAAAGAAGCAGAAATGAAATAAAATGATGGTTAAACTCATCCTGGAGAAAACCTGATAGGATCCAGTCAGAAGGTAAAAATAGCTTCAGCCTCGGTGGAGACGTACGGAGGCCCCACAGGGTCTAAAAACCAAGCATTTAAATACTAAAATCAGTTCTAAAACAGAGCACAGTAAAGACTCCTTTAGTTCATCAAATTGATGAACTAAATTTGCTCAGGACGGTCGTGGGTCCTCTCACCTGCAGCTGCAGGGTAAAGGTCAGAACAGATGATGTTCATTTAAAAAAGAAAAACATCACCTGAGGTCCTCCCACCACCCGACCATCTCAGTTTAGTCTGAGAAAGGCTGAAGATCCACCTCTGAACAGGAACCCTTTGAAGTTTCAGCTCCTGCTGTCATCACTTCATGAAGGAAACTGAAACGTTCCATAATTGATGTTACGAAGTGGATTTTTCCTCAGGAGTCATTTCAGGCTAATCTGAGATGTTCAGAGGGATGAACTGAGATGGAATGACCCCGTATCCTTCATCACATGACTTCATCAGAGAAAGAAAACCGGAAGCAGTGACCTGGAATTCTCAAAGTCCAAATGAAGAGAAGTCCAAAGTGTTTTTTAATTATGAGAAAGGGTTTTGTTAGGAATAATATTTTTCTTCTGAACTCCTTTAAATATTCCACTTTATTTTGATGGGGAGAGTCCAGCGGCCTGATTGGTTCCTGATCGGGGTCAGAGGGTTCACAATGACTCACTTTAGCTGAGGACACTAAGAGCTGCTCTACAAACAGCGGTAATACCCTGACCCTATCACAGCCCAGCATACAAAGCAACCAGTAAACGGAAACTGGTTTGTGCTGAGACCAGTTCTGCCTCATTTAGACTTAGTTAGGTCTTTGCGGGGCCTACGTATGTAACCCCCTGTGAACTTCTGACGTGAACCTCTTGAGAAATGTAACTACACGTTGGGCTGACGCAGCCCTGGAAGGTTGCGATCACCGTGCAGGGTTCAGAGGGGTTTATGTACGGAAGCCCCAAAAAGACCTGGCGCAGAAGCACAATTCAGGCTTTAGTGTTGGACGTGTAGTTCTTAGATGAACCAGGAGGGGGCAGTGTGTAAACAGCACAGCAGGGTAACACCTGAAACACATTTTAATGAACAGAAATAAAAATGAGCTCATTAAAAATGTACAATTTGAAATAACAGGAAATGTCTGCATTATTTTCCTGAGGCTGAGCGCCTGCACATCTGAACCCTGATATGTTACTTCTCGTTTAAGAGGGAAAAACTGTGAATGGCTGCAGGCGTCTCAGGCTGGCCGTGTAAGGATGGCGGTCCTTTTAAATTTACCCGACCTCACGGTCTCCCTAACGTTTCCTTTTCCTAACCCGCAGAGATGATGACGACATCAACGACGTAGCTTCGATGGCCGGCGTCAACCTCAACGAGGAGAACGCCCGAATCCTCGCCACCAGCTCAGAGCTCGTGGGTACGAAGATCCGCTCGTGTAAAGACGAGTCCTTCCTGCCGACCGGCCTGCTGCTTCGCCGCATCCTTGACACAGGTCTGTCTGTTTTTAGTGATGTCTCCCCGAGTCCTTCACATAGAAATCAAACTCAGGCTGTCAGAGAAGGTCTGAGGGTTTCTGGTACCCTACAGTCTGCTCTAATAGTGGAGATAAAAAAAACTCTAAAACTCCGCACAGGGCACTTTGTTTAACCTTCATCCTCATAACACTATAAAAGTTCAGGTCAGTCAGAGTCTGTGGATCTCCTCCTCTGCCTTTACAGCTCTTCAATGTCTTCCTCTCGTGTCTCTCTGATTGCTGTCTGCTCGTCACTCATCCAAAGTCAGACTCGCCTCTGGTGTTTGTGCCTGTTTTTAGTGGAAGGACGCAGAGAGGAGTCTAAAATTAGTCCAAGGACAGAAGCAGAGCCCCAGTGCTGAAGAGGAGCTCATAAAGGAAACATTCACCAGAAAAAGTAGTCAGGGCTTTTAGATCATCTTCCTAATGAAAACAACCTGGTGCTGGAGGCCAGCAGACATGGCTAGTCCACCTCCACGTGGTTCATGTCCAGGGCTCTGCACTCCAGCAGCGCGGTGATGCATTTGAAGATTTGTGGTGTCGGTTTATCACGAGGCTGCTGCAAACCTGTGAAAAACAAGTGTGATGGCATGTGCAGGAGCAGCCCGCCCACAGGAGGTGTTTGTCCAATCAGCTGGAGCTCAGTGTTTCAGCTGTAGAAGGAGAACACGCTCCTGTCAATCAGCCCTGGATGGGCTGAAGCAGAGAATCACTTCCTGTCTTAACGGTTTGTGTGTTTTCTCGTCCTCAGCTAAGAAGTTTGGTGTGACCGAAGTCCCGCCGGAAGTGGTGAATCTCATTTCCCACGCCACGCAGTCCAGGCTGCGCACCGTGCTGGAAAAGGTTTCAGTCATCGCTCAGCACCGCACGGACGGCGGGAAGGTAAGGACGCACGTCACCTTCGTTTAAATTGCTCGCTGAGCCGTCGTCTGACTGTTTCAGCATTTTTCCATGAATTTTCTGCGTAGTTTGTTGCTGATTATGAGGAAGGAGGTCAAAGTGTTAGAAGCTGTTTTTAAAGGTGTTTTTCATCAGCTGGTCTGTAAATATTTAGCTGTAAATTTATGATTGAGTGGTCGTCTCCGTGCAGCAGATATTTGCAGTCTGGTGCTGTGAGATGTAGAAATGCTGTCTCATGGCTTCACTTATGGAAGGGTGAATCATTTCCAGCAGTGGATAATCAGCAGGAACCTGTGAGCTGATTATAAACAGTGTTTAACTGTGTTGTTTCCTCTCCTCACCCTTCTGTCGCTGCCCCCTTCTCCTCCTCTCCACTCATCTTCCATCAGGACGAAGAGCGTCACGAGCAGACGTCAGATGTTCGCTCTCAGCTGCGTTTCTTTGAGCAGTTGGAGCGTTTGGAGAAACAGAGGAAAGATGAGCAAGAGAGAGAGATGCTGCTGAAGGCCGCCAAGGTACGCAGAGCAGTAACGCGACAGGATTTCAGATGATTACGAAATAAAGGTTTTACAGCCCAGTGATGCGTGCAGACACAGGCAGCTGGAGACACCGTGTGCAGTCGCTGTGCTGTAATGGAAAGTCTCCGAGATAGAAATCCTTTGGGATTGGTTCCTAAATCAAATACATTTATCTTAGTTTAAAACGAACTAACCTCCTGCTATATGTCCTTTTTGTCCTTCTCTGGATCCTGAACTCATCTCGTGTTTTACTGTTAGCTAGACACGAGTTAATTTGGAAAGTAAACCTGACAATGGGGAACCAAGTTCAACTAATAAATCATCAGAGCTCAAAATGAATCATTGAAAAACAGGGAAGGAACTGCTTCATTTTCCACTTGTATGGTGATTAAAAGTTTGGGTGGGCAGCAGAAGCTTTTTGCATTTTAGACTCTGCCGCGATGCTCCAAAGTTTGGGAATGACTGAACTAAGTTTTTAAACTTTTCGGGCCATCAGGACGATTCTGAGGTCAGAAATTGAGGCTTCGCTGATGTTCAGATCTTTGTCTTTTCGTAGATATCAAACAGCAGAGGACAAAGATCGGAGCCGTGTGGAACTCCACATGTGTGTTTACATGTGTGTCTGCATAAAAAATGGGCCATGTATGTGGACTTTCATGTTCTTAAAATATAGTATGGCAAAAAATCACATTGACCCGATGGCTTAGTCAGTCCACTGCAAACTGTGTCAGGTGATTTTTATTGGCCAGCCTGCCTCAGTGTTTCCACCAATCACATCTCAAGCAGACAGGTTAAAGCAGACTCTCACTCACAGGTTTCTAAAAACAGTCTATGTGCTGCCAAAAAGAAAGAGGAGGCTCTCAAACTTTATTTGCAGCCTGGTGTTGAACCCTCGCGGAGTGTAGTGGTCAATTCAGAGTGCAGACAGGTTTAATTTCTGGTGTGCTTGCTGCAGGAAGTCCAAACTAAAGCATGAACTTAAACCATCACAGAATACATTGAAGCTGCCTCGGTTTGCAGTCCTGGTTCCTGCTCAGAGCTTTCAGAAAACTGCTGGTTCCCATTTAAAGGTGTCCTTTGTTAGAGGGTCTAATGGCATCTTTCAAAGGTCATTTCTGTAATTATCTCTGCTTTAATGCGGCATTCTTCCCCTCTGGAGTCTCTTTCTCTGCTAATTGCTTGATGTTTCGCAGGACATCATTGATGCAGTGACGCCGAATAATAAACTGTCCGCTCGATGCTGCTTTACCCTCTCGAGATTGAATGCTTTATTTTGAAAGAGAAGCAGTCACAGTTTTTAATAAAGGAAAACAAAATTATTTGGATGAGTTGAGTCAGAGTTTCAGTCACAGGCCGAGCGAAGCAGGAAGCAGGAAGATGTTTGGACTTTTGTTTTCATTACCTTTAATTGTGCAGACTGTATGTAAAAGATGGATGCAGCCCTCATGATGTCACCCATCAGGGTCTTTGTGTATTGAAATGAAAAAAAGGAGGCTGGAAATATCAGTATCACACCAACCTTCTCCATTGTTTTATCCACCTTTTTGTTAAGTTAACCCCAAAGCATCCTAACATCACCTGTCAGTTCTCAAAGGGGGAAATCCCAGCCGTGAGCAGGTGTCTGACTAAAGGTGGGACGATTAATCCACACGGCTGATCTGTGCTTTTACTTCCAGAGTCGTGCCAGACAAGAAGATCCTGAACAGGCTCGACTCAAACAGAAAGCTAAAGAGGTATGTCTGTCTGCCTGTCTGTCCATCTGTCTGTCTGTTCATGTCTGTCTTTATTTGACTTTTCTAAAGTGTAAAAATCAGTTTAACTTCAGTTTGTTTCACAGTTCACTGTCCTATAAACGTCATTAACACTGCAAATTAAATGGTATGTTACACTTGCCAGGAGACAATCAAACTTCACATTATGTTTTATTATTAGAAAGTCTCATACAGGTGAAGAAGTGTCACAAGTTTAGGAGGAGCTAACAAAAGGATTTCCTTTGATTTGAAGCACTTAAACAGGTGGATGCACCTGGACTCACTGTGACTTCCTGTTTCTGCTGTTGGGGTTGGTGCTGTTCGGCTCATTCCAATCTGAGTCGATGTTTTTCTTATTTGTGTGACATAAACGTTAAACTGAGGCAGAAAATCCTACTGAGGGGGCAAAGGTGTCTCGTAGGGGTAAAACGTGTTTGCGTGCGTGCACTTGCCACGCACCTTTCCTGTTTGAATAACCTTACGGCTCGTTAATGAGACGGGAGGAGGTGTTGCCACAGATCACATCTCATTGACTTTTCCTGCAGAAGCTTCCTGACAGCATGTCTGATTTCAGTTTCTTCGTTGAGATCAGTGATAATTCGCTGATTCAAATGACTCCAACATATGAAACTGTTCTCACGTTGCACCATCTCCGGCTTTTTTCTCTGACGTTGTCAAATGGTCCAGCAGGTCCTGATGTGCTGTTTGTTTCCCTCACAGATGCAGCAGCAGGAGCTTGCTCAGATGCGACAGAGAGATGCCAACCTCACGGCACTCGCCGCCATCGGGCCACGCAAGAAACGCAAGCTGGACTCACCGGGCGGAGCCGGCACAGAGGTACGAGACCTGAGCAAACACAAGGCTGTGGCTTGTCACGTTGTCACATGGTTTACAGGAGAAAAAGCAGGCAGATCAGAAGCAGCTGTAAACATGTTTATTTCTGCTGGAAAGTTTTATCATGGAAGTCTATGGGGACTGACTCACTGCTGCCCTGCTGGACACCAGAGGAACTGCAGCTTTAAATTCTTCTTCTGCACCTTTTTAAGGCAGAGTGGAGAACTGGCTCCACCTGCAGTTTATCTGACCAGTCTGCGTGCGTGCGTGCGTATGCAAGCATACTCCTGACCTTCTCCATCACACCCCCACCCCCACTCCAAAACAAACACACACACACACACTCACTCACTCACTCACACTCTCTCTCTAATCCAGGCTGTGAATGTGAGCTGAGTTGAGTGAAGGGGGTCAGTGTCTGCCTAGGGGCGTGTTAGGGTGTGACTCCCCTCCCCCTCCCCCTCTCCCTCTGGGGCAGCCATACATTTCAGCTCTGCAGAAATGAACTGAGACAGGGGAGGGGGAGGGGGAGTGCCACCCTCACCCTCACGTCCTGCCCGAGGCTCGCCCCCCGGCAGCCCCAGACAAAGCAGAGAAATCCAGCATTTCTGGGGTCGTTTAACATACAGACACAGAGCAGCTGGCAGTAAGCGCTTCTTGGGGACTGGGGGGGGTCACACAGGGGTACGCTCTGGATCCCTGCAGGTCGGAGAGGAATTTATTCCATTACAAAAATCAATGAATGTGATGGGAATATAAATGAATGCTCTGTTCATGTTTTAGTAACTGCGTGTTGGTGCCACCATCCAAACGCATGCTCGTTAAGTTAATCAGTTATTCAGTTATTCAATTAATTGGTTCTGAATTGGCCAGCCTGAGTTGGACAAAGGATTAAGAGGAGGGCCGGATGCTTCCAGATGTTTCCAGACAAGTTTGTCAGACGTTCTCCTCGGGCCCTCTCAGGCAATGAGGCGCCTGATCGGACCGTCAGAGGAACTGCTCGTCTCTGACATCCTGCTGCTGTAATGTTGGCAGGTTTGTCGCTCACAGAGACTAAACCTGAACTCGTTTACTACATTATTATTCATTGAGTCTGTGCAGTGATCTGAATGTAATTAGAAACTGAGCTGGGATAAACTTGGGATGGCCTGGCAGCCGTGCAAAGCTTTGTGATCTCTCAGCACACGTGGACATGAAGCTTCGACCTACAAGGCGACCTTTAACCTTTGCACTGCTGTGCTGCTGGTATGACGTTCATTTAGCATGAAGGTTAAATTGTTCAAATCTTGCAGTAATATGAGTATAGATACTGAAACCTTTAATCTTCTACTACTACTACTTTATTTATAAAGCACTTTAAAAACAACAGCAGCTGCAACAAAGTGCTGTACAGGTACAATTCAAATAGCCAGTACACCGAGGGGTGACAACAACAGTGACAACAACGATACAGAACACGAAACACACAAAAAAGCAAGTCTCAGCACGTATTAAATGCAAGGGAATAAAAATGTGTCTTAAGAGCAGTTTTAAAAGTCGATAATAAGGGAACACTTCTAATATGCAACGGCAAAGCGTTCAATAATTTGGGAGCAGCAACACTAAAAGCTCTGTCACCTCGGTACCTTCAACTTCAGTACCTCCAGGAGCAGCTGATCAGCTGACCTGAGGCAAGATTCTGTCAGATTCTGGCTCCTCTAATCACCCTGAGGTCCAGTAATTGACCTCCTGGGGTGCATTGGTGTATATCAAACACGTGGGGACAGAAATGGACTCTCTTGCTGGTGGACTGAAGATCATACCAGCACTGAAGATCATAAGTTCACAAGTGGATTTTAGCAGAGTTTATTCATTCATTTGTTCATTTTTGCACACAAACTGAGTCTGATGGTGGATCCGGGGTTCCTGTTAGTGAACCTGCAGGTGAAACGCTGCCGTCGCCTGCTGTCGTCTGAGCTCTGCAGGCGTGTATTCAAAGCAGGCTGCAGCCCCGAGGCGGCGAGGGCGGGTGGAACTATCTGAAGCCTGATCGGGCCTGCAGTTGGAGGCTGAAGGGCAAACTGCTGCAGCTCCGGGGCAGATTAGATAGAAGAGGCAGCCAGCAATGCTCGCAACAGAAATCAGTTTGTGGTGGAAATTTCCAGTCGAGTCTCTGAGAGGGAGTGGTACCTCCACAACTGGGGAGGATCTCTGTGCAGACTTTATGGACCAGAAGTTCCTCAGACGCTGCTTTCTGCGCTGAACTCACCTTTTTGTGCTTGTTTATGTGCAAAAGGTAGAAATTGCTCTTTGTGGTGTATGTGTGCAAATCTGCTGTCAAGCTAGGGAAGACATCCACAGAGGGCAGGAGGCATTCAGGCACCAGTGTATTACCCCGCCCCCCGAGGGAGGAACTGGGTGTGGTTTTCATCTGTTGGCTTGTTAACAATATTACAGCAAAGCTACTCGCCCGATTCATACCAAGTTTCAAAGTGGATCAAAGTCAGAGGTCAAGTTTTCTGAAAATCTTGTGATCATGATAACTCGAGAACAATGTGAGGTAGGATGTTCAAATACACACCACAGATGCATCTGCTAGAAATCTGAATCTCAGCGACCTTGACCTGGAGGTAAAGGTCAAAGGAAACTTCTGGGCATGGACAGTAGAACCTGTGTTATCTCAGTGATTCAGTGTTTGGAGAGACACGCGGTTGTGAGATGGACGACGTTCAAATCCCTTCTGCCGGGGGCGGGGCTTGAGGTGCCACTTGTATGTGAGTGTACACACTTTAATATGTCAGGTCCTTTTCACAGATTTGTGATGTTATCAAGTTTCAGAGGTCTGAAAGTGCAGAGTGTCCACTTTAAGTTGAGTGTATTCACATCCAGACGGGAGGAAGAGTTTAAGGAGCTGCAGTGACACCAGCAGGACTCGGTCATCGTTCCCACCATCACTGACTGTAACAGGCTCTCAGCAAAGGCTGTGCTCAGCTGGGCTGCGCCATCATTATTTCTTCATCTGCTAAGCAGATGGTTCTGTGAAGCTCCAGCCTGCAGTGAAAGGAGCTTTGAATGAAAAAGGAAGTCCTCAGACAGATCCATGAGCGAGAGCAGGAGTTTGGTCCATTCAGAGAAATGGAACATAAGAAGGCCTGGACGTCCTCAGAAGACAACAGGATCCTTTTCTTTATCTCAGGAGGAAGAGTCTCCAGGAGGAAGGCGTCTCATTTTCCAAGAAGAATCACAGAGCCAATCCGAATGGTTCAAAGCATCCGTCAGCCTCAGGACCAGACAGATTAGACTTTAAAAGGCTGTGGTGGTTCTTCATGTCTGTGGTGGACTTTTTGTCTCTCTGGAGTAATTTTTGAATCTTTTTGAGGCCTTTTGGGATCTTTGTGGGGATTTTGTGTCCAATTCATCAACAGTGGATGAAATATTTTAGTTCTGCTTCTCAAATAATCCCATCTCAACGATCCCATTTGGTCCTACTGTGACGGCATACAAAACTCACATCATGTCAAAGTCCAAATAGTTACGGGCCGGCTGTGAGTGCTGTATAGGTGTGTGTGCGTAGCGCTGCCTGCAGGAGAGTGGGCTCATCATGTGGTGGTGGTTCCTGTGAGCACCTGGAGCTTCATTCCTGAGCAGTCAGCTGTGCCTGCAGGCTCTGCAGAGCTCAGACTCAGAGCAGGTTTCAGGATCAGGTCTCAGAAACCAGGTCAGTGTGCTCCTCTGGGGAGGCAGAGCTGCAGCTCACCTTCACCGTCATCTGATGGTGAATTCTGCTGACTGTCATTTCACTGAGTTAAGTTCTTTAAGGAGGCCTCAGAGGGGATTACTAAGGATGCTGAGGTTTTTTTGTTTGGTTTTTTTTTTGGCCTGTGATGGTTAGTCATCTCTTATTTTAGTTATTAAAACATAATTGGCTCTTCGTACAGAGTTTCTGAGCTGACTTTTTCAGGTTTTTTTGTCTTTTAGTGGTGACTTTGTCTCATTTTGTCTCTTTTTGTTGAACTCTGTTCAGTATGGTGCAGCTCACCTGAATGGCTGATCTGAAACTGTATGAAAGTGTTGTTAAAGCTGCAGAGAGCTGGAGCTCACTGCCTGGAGTGATGAAAGGTGAAGCGGTGTCTCTGGGTTCTGATGGTCTCGTGCTGTCTGAGCCTGCAGGCGCTGCTCTGGCAGGAAATAAAAGCTCTCTGTGATCGTTTCCACCTCTGAGCTTGGGCTCCACGAGTTGAAAAGGTTCATTCCTGCGACTGTTGGGCCACACACCTTATCCCTCCATTTAAACTGGCTTTGTTCCAGGGATCAGAGACCCCGCCCACAAGCCTAACAGTGCTTCACTTCCTCATCATCTCCACCCCTCGGGTCACCTCCGGCTCATTCACATGCGTCCTCTGTCAGCAGCGGTTCCTGTCAGAGGCCTCGGGGCGTGCGGCGCGCTGTTTGTTTCATGCACCGCGGGGGGAGGGCGGGCCTGTCGGAGCAGCAGCTGCTGAGCAGTTTGAGCGGACGCTGCAGGGCTGGGAGTCACCTGACCTCTAGCTGCCGACGCACCCTCCACATAAAGGTGTGGCGATGCTGCTGCAGGTCTGGACTCAGTGAGGGATTAAAGCAGCGTGGGAGAGCTCGGATGGTGGATCACACAAACAGGGCGGTGACTCGGTGACTCTCCATCTGTGAGCTTCTGCCGTGAAGGCAGTGTGGGTGATTTCCTTTCCAGGTTCTCCTCTGAGGAAATGCTGTGTTCATTGTTTGGCTCACGCTCACACTTGAGATTAACTCATTAAAAAAAATCTCATTCAGGCGCTTATTGAGACCAAATTATTAACCAAACAGGAGAAAAATAAGGCAAAACTATGTTAGAGGTCATAGGCCTTTTCTTTCTGCTCACACTGAGATCTCACTGTATGCGATTCAATCATTGCATCACAGTAATTAGAAGAATAAGTTCAGCCTGCAGAAGCAGTTTCTCAGAGCAGCTTTAGTTCATCAGGATGTCTCTTTGTTATTTTTCTTCCATGTCTGTTTTCTGCTCACCTGACTCCACCTCCTCTATCTCCCTCCTCCTCTCCTCCAGGTGGCCTCGGGCTCAGCCGCCGGCTCCTCCTCGGCCGCCTCCTCCCGCCAGCAGCCCCGTCAGCGGATCACACGAGTTAACCTCAGGGACTTAATCTTCTGTATGGAGCATGATCGCCCCACAGCTCGCTCTCTGATACTCTACAAGGCTCTGCTGAAGTGAAGAGGGAGCTGCCGCCGCATCCTCGCATCAATCCTCAAGGGGAGGTGTTTCATTCTGGTCTTCTTCAGTTCCTGCAGCACCTTTTAATCTTTCACCCAAACGCTCAGCTCTGCTTTTACAATTATGTTTAGAAAAAGACGTCTAAGTCGGTTGGTCCAGTTTTAGACTGCACGTCACGTCTCAGCTCTGTGTCGGTTACAGGAGCACTCCACCATCAAGCAGAAGCACTCAGATCAGGTCAATCAGGACTCGCTCATGGAGAAGCATGAGGAAAGCAGCATGTTTCCAAGCTGAGTAGCTTCTTCTGAATCCAGATCCAAACACACAGGTTAGAGCTGCCCTAAAATGAGCTGACTGGACAGTTTTGGATTTTAATTGGCTTTAAGGCTCAGTTGTTGACTGTCGGAAATGGTTGTAGTGCTTGGCTGCTCGTTGATATGGTCTCAAACACACCGTGAAACTTGGCCTGTATTCAACTAGATACATTTGCTTTTATTGAAGCTGTGGCCATGCCCACGCTGTGATGTCACCCCTATGAGTGAATCCAGCAGTGATGGCAACTCAGGTGGAACAAACTGCTGCTAAATATTATTTTAAAGTTTTAAATCATGTTGTGTGACCAGGAACTAAACTGCCCTATTAAGTCTGTCCCCTCCATTACCCACAATTCAGCTGGCCCTCTAAGAGCTAGTTTGGAGATTTTCTTTGCAGATGACACCATTGTGTCTTTAGCTACCATCCTGAGGAACATCTCCTGTAATCATGCTCTTGGCTTACTTGTTTAAGCAACAACTGTTTCTTTGCAAAGCTCAGCCTCTGGGTTTCATCCCCAAACAAAACTGATGCTCTGTGTGGAGTTCCTCAGGGCTTGATTGTAGGTCCTTTTTTTCTCTCCAATGATCCTCTGAATGTTTGGCAGCTGACACTTTCATTGCGGATGACGCTGTGGTCTCTCTTCCTCACCCAGAAACCTTTCATTAAAGGCTCCTCTTAGGCAGAGAGATTACTCAGATAATTAATTGGCTAATCGAAAAAATGTAAATCGTCTCCGAGGTCAATATCAGGTGGAGTGTTCCTGTGACGTTGGTATAAAGTGAGCTGAAATGAAGAGCGTGCAACGTGATGCTGAGCTTCTTTGGTGAGATGAGGTGCCAGGATGATCGAGCGCCTCCGGACTCCAGCGCTGTACCTGAACAGGTGCCTTCGAGTCGAATCTTTCCCCGACCTCTCATTTAGATTTCCTGTCGGCCCACTCAGGACGCCAGGCTCCTCGCTTTGGTTTAAAAAATTTCTGATCATGCTCAGATACATCGACTTGATGCCATCACACGATCAGCTGTCACGTCACGTGACGGGAGGAGCTTCTGTTCACATTGTTGATGTTCATCAGGACTGCAAAGGCTCAAAGGAACAGTTTGACATTTAGATGAACTCTAGTCTGTGAGAGTCGGACGTTTGGCGCCGCCAACACAAAACAAACCTGAGATTGTGCTTGTTTGTTTTCTGCTCATAATATTTTTGATTAATATCAAATATCAAAGTCAAAGAAATAAGTCAAAGATGTCTTTAAAATTAAAATCAGTGGCTCAGAAATGCAAACAGCTGCCAAAGCAGTGAAACAGGAACAATTGATCAGTTATTAATCACATCATCCCTTTAAATTCATGCTTAAACTGCTGCTGTAGATTCATTATGTCCAACACTGATGAATCATTTCACTCAAACATTTCCTGTTCCTCTGATTTTATGTCACAAACATCAATTTTTATCAAAAAGTTTATATTTTTTAAAATGACTAGTTTTAGTAACCTTTTGTTAAAATTTTGTTAAAATAATTTTAACCAGCTGATTTTTCACCAGTAATCAGTACTGCATTAAAAAAAGAAAAGCTGGGGACAACGGTGTGCTCCCCAGCCGGTTGGCGAGTGCTTCCTGGAGGCTGCTGGCTGAAAACTGCACAGAAAATCTCGTGATTACTTTGATCGTTTATAGTTTGCATGAAAGACGCATCACACCCAGCAACCACTCGCCACCGGGTCGGGGAACACACATTTGTCGCGGTGGTTACCGCGGTGAGTGTGAGGCCTAAAATGAGACTGTTGTTTAAAA
>VUQJ01027537.1:56821-72409 GCA_015108635.1 Andinoacara biseriatus
GAAGGTGAAAAAATTTTTTTTTTTTTTTTTTTTTTTTTTTTAAATGCCATGAATGGTGAAGGCGGAGCTCCATGTTTAAATTCAGCTGCTCAGTAAGTTTGTTACATTTATTACAGCTCATAAATAAAAACCATCTGCAGCTTTTTCTTATTAAATTATTAAAAAGAAAAACTATCAGACGATCAATGAATCACACTAATTGGCTGCAGCTCTAATCAAACCAAAAATACTCTGAAAACGTGAAACCTGTTTATGTATTGACAGATGTGGATGTTGATAACGAGCGGTTTCATTTGGAGATGGTGGGTCCGACTCTCAGCAGGTAAACTGACGGACTGTCCCTTTTTAATGAAGGTCAAACGGGAAATCCTCCTCCTCCTCCTCTTCACGGGGGCTGCGTGTGATCGGATGTTGAGCTCTGTGGTTGAAATGCAGTTTGAAAGTTTCTGGAAGGTTTTTAACGCTTTAATGTTCGTCTGTGTCGCGATGGCGTGGAGCCCTATGAACTGTACCTGAAGGACACCATTTTTGGGACTATTTATATTTCCTACATTCTGTATTCACACCTGACGCCTTTCAGGCCGTTTTACAGTCGTTTGTACCTTTGCAAAAAAATGAAATAAAGAAAATGAGAAAGAGGGCGGAGCTCCGTGTGGCTTCTTTTTATCAGAACAACAGAGTGGGCTACAAAGACATTAAATATACAAACAGCACTTTATAAAAAAAATCTAATTACACGTTCACTTAGAAAAAAGAGCTTTCCTTATTTACAGGACAGCTGAGCTCCGCCTCCTGAGGCGTCAGCTTCACCTGTGCACAGGTGACACAGTCACTGCTGCTCTTTAGTCCAGAGGCTCCTGTTTGATCCGGATTGGCGTGCTGGTGACGGATTCGCTGTGCCGCAGGTCGCGACACAGCACGTACTCGCTGAACTGGGACGAGTCGACGCCGCCGCCGCAGGACGCCTTGATGCTGAAGCCCTTCAAGAAGAGACGCTCGAGGACCTGCGGGGAGACACCGAGACTCAGGTGAGACATTCGCTCCACCTGAGGAAGAACTAGTCTGCTTCTTCTAATTTCCCGAGGACGTGGTGAACGTTTCTAACAGTGAGGTCAGCGTGTCAAAGTTTTGTGATGCGAGCGGACTGACCTGCACCGAGTTGAGCCTCAGGTACCCGTTGAGAGGGAAGCGGATGACGTGGGTGGGGTCCTGGTTCCAGCCGGCGTTCACCGAGTTGCACATGACGTCTCCAGTCTCGGGGAAGATCTCCTCGATGAGGACCTTCTCACCGCTCAGCGCGATCCTTTCGCCCAAGTCGGGCGTGACTCGGACCACCAGACACTCGCAGGGCACCGCCCGCTGAGCCTCGCGCTCCGCCTGCCAGCGCTCCAGCTCGCGGACCATCGGAGTCAGCTGATAGTACCGGGCCTCCTCGTACAGCTGGGGGAAGTCCTGGGGGGCACACGTGACAATCAGCCTGATCAATAAGCAGCCTCCATCTCCAAGTGGCGCTGCAGCGCTCCTACAGGATTTCCAGCTGCAGCACCACACGGAGGCAGCAATCTGACCACATGACCTCGTCATAAATGAACTTATTACACGTTTCCTGTGCGGGTTTAGATCTGACTGGGCCTTAGGCTTCCTGTCCGCCCGACCATCCGAAAACGGTCAGATCAGCGTTTCACAGCTAAAAGAGCGCCACACGAACATCTCCACAATCACAGAGGAAGTGCAGCGGGAAGAGGAGCTCCACACTGCCTTCAGTCTCTTTACATCCACTCTTCCTCTTTTTTCTCCTTCCTTTCCCCCTCTTCTCTTCTCTCCACTTCCTCTTCCTTCTTTCCTTTCTTTCATTCCCTTCTTTCAGTCTTGTCTCTTTCCTTCCTTTTCCCTCTTTATTTCCTCTCTTCCTTCTTTCTTCCACTCCCCTTTCTTTCCTTCCTCTCATTTCCTAAACACACCTCTTAACCTTTACTTCCTGACTCTATTGGTGCTTTTATTCTGAAAACCCGAGCACACTTTATTTCCTTTCCCTCTTATTGTTCTGACTCTTTCTTTCTCTCTGACACTCAGATGGAGGTTTTTTTTCCCCCCTCGTTGCCTCAGGCTTCCTGCAGTATCAAAGCCTCCTCCTCCTCCTTCTCCTCCTCCTCCTCCTCCTCGTCCTCCTGCTGCTCCTGGTGGAAGTGTGGGGGGTGGATATGTTTTTCTAAAGAGGCGGTGTGTGTCCGCGGGCCGTCTGACTCATCCTGAGCAGAATAACTCTCACTAACTACATGCACAGAGATGAGAGGGAAGCAATATGCTGCAAACACACACCTCCCGCTTTCATTTAGTAAAACACACACTCATCTGCGCCGCCGCCAGCATCAGCTCTGCGCTGCCGAGCTCGTTAAAGAGTCCGAGTTAGAAGACCTGCAGCTCAAAGCTCCTCCTCAGACGTTAGGCACGTGCTCACCTGGCTCACCTGTTTTACATTTTAAGGTTTCCCTCCTCGGCAGGAAAGCGATCAAGAGCTGATTTACTTTAAATATGTGAACTTTGCCCTTTCCACAGAAACAGTGAAATCACAAACCTCTGTGTGGACAAAGTGCACCACGGTGCACGTTTGTTCCTGCTCAGCATTTAAAAATCCAGGTGAGCGCGTCCGAGCCGACTAGCCGACCTGGATCCAATCAGCTCAGGCTCTGCTGATGGATTTCTCAACATCTGATTTAAAGATAATCAATAATCTGATTGGTCTAAAACATGAACTCTCACACACACACACACACACACACAACAGGTCGCAGGTGTTCACCTGTCCCTGGAAGCTGCAGGTTCTTACCTGGAAGTCTTCAGGAAGCAGCAGCTTGCAGGTGCGCAGGAAGCTGAGGATGTAGCGGAAGATGTCCCCGTCTCTGTCGATGAAGTAGTGCTGCTTCAGACTGTCCAGCACGATGGGCTCGGCGCCGCTGAACAGCCGTCCGATCCTGCGGAGGCCGACACGAGAGGTCAAAGGTCAACAACAATAATTGCAGATCACTGAATCCCTGGACCAGAAGCAGAACATCAGGATGACTTCTCAGTGCTCCAGGTTTTGGTTTGGTCTTGTGTATCCAGATCAGATCGACTCCAACAGCCAAACCTGCACCTCAGGAACCGTTTCAGGAGAATCGGAAACACCAGACCGACCTCCTGACCTGCCCTGACCAGAAGCTTTTTATCCAATAAACTGTAACTAGATTTTTGTCTTTTTTCTTCCCGGCAGTCATAAAACACACGCTCGTGAACAACAGAAATGAATATATAAAAGAAAAACATTAACAGGAGGAGCCTACAGAGAGCGTATACAGCTCATATTGGAAAGCAAATGTGTTTGGCATCATTCAGATCATGATTCTGAGTGAAAAACCGTCGGCCAGGACAGGTTTAAGGAAACAACTGGATCCAGACTGGGATCTCTCTGGGCTCAGACTGGTTTAAAAGGGCCTTCAGGACAGGTTCATGCTGGTACTTGTGCTGATGTGTTTAATGGAAAACATCTGGATCAAAGTGAGTTAAATGAATCTGATTACTGATGATGTCATCAATCCGGCCTTGATTGTTAGTTTTTGTAGTGACAGACGCCGTGTGGTGTTGGAGGACGCTCATTTGTAGCTCTAAATGCTGTGAATCACTGAGAGGACGAGGAGGAGTCTGAGCATGCTCAGTGAGGTGGATCATATCAACTGTGCAGGAGGATTTCTGACCTGGGGTCAGCTTTCTGTGGAGTCTTTCTGCAGGCTGAATCACTCTTTCTTCTCTTGGTGAATCAGTCTACTCTTCGTCCTCCTCCTCCTCCCTCCAGGCCTCCTCATCACCTCCTCTGTCCTCCAAAAGCCAATTAAAGCTCCTCTTCTCCCTCCCTCTCTGCCCGGGTACAGCGAAGGACGAACGAGGACGCCACCATTAAACTTCCTGTTACACTCCCATTAAAAAACTGAAACTACACCTGCATGTTTGTATTCATATGAATCACCAGTAATCCACCCATTTTCTTTTGCTTCTCACATTTTTAATATTAATAACTGTAATATTAGTAAAATAATTTTTTTTTTATATATATATTTTTAAGCCTTTCTTTTAAATGGAAAGTGAAACCTGCAGCAGGTTTTTGATGGCAGGACAAACAGGAAGTGCCCTGTACCGTCCACCAGATGTCTGCAGGTCACCAAATCCTGGCTCTGCTGATTGGCTCGGACACTTTATTGAACCCCGCCCACTAACTACCACTTACTGTCCTCTGGTCCCTTTTGGACCCCCCACAATCTTCACCCAAGGACCCAGAATGCCTTTCACCTCCAGTAAACATATTTACAAGCCCAGGTGCTCCTGGCTTGTTCTGACTTGTGTGTCTCACCTGGACTCGGGGAACTTGGTGAGCGTTGCCAGGCTGCTGGTGTACATGTGCCCCCCCACGTCGATGTGGACGGGGGCGTTGGCCTTGGTGAGCTGGGCGGGTGACGGGATGCCCTGGGCAGTCATGGGCGACACAGGTGAGCGGCTTAGAGACATCCTGGACATGCTCCGCCCCTCCTGCCACAGGTAACGACAGGTCAAAATCCAGAACAGACATGCTTTTTATTTTGAAAAGGCTTCACCTGGATTTAACCAGGTGTGTGCTGCTAGAGTTACAAAGCTAGAGGTGATCTTAGTCTGCTTGTTTCAGCAGCTTTACATGAGCCATGATCCAAAATACTCCTTTATCTCACACTGTGTGAAAAAAGTGTTTCCTTTTGCTCCACCACTTTGTGGGTCGAATTAAAACATTTACACCAAGGTAGCGTGGATGAAAACGCTCATATTGAGGCTGCATAAAGGGACTTACGTGCCAACTTCCATCTTTTATATACAGTTCATGGTCAGGACCTCATTCCCCAAACTGCAGTACCACACATGACCAGTAGGGGGTTCACTCAGTTAAACCTGCAACACAGGTGCAAACCCCTCAGAAACCCTGTGTTGTAATCTGATGTGCACTTCCTGTACAGTGATTGGCTTCTTCTGCTGTTTTTCAAACCGACTGCAAGACAAACTCCGCCGCGTTTTGGTGGTGAAACTGCTCCCCGCTCATCTAGGCTGGTCTTGGCTCATGAAGCTTACAAAGCTCTGGTCATACTCAGTGGCAGACAGGACGGAAATTCTCCGCGGACAGGTCCCCGTGATCACCAAAAAAACGGGAAGGCAGGCGGACGTCCGCAGGACCGTCCTGCCCATCACTCCAGGCGGACAAAAAGTAATACCCGGTTTAGTGTACCGGGGTAGGGGGCAGCTCTGTGGTCAATCTTCATCTCTGAGCAGAGATTTTATTAAAAAGATTTATTCAGTTTTATTTTAATAACTGAGGCCGTTACTGCAGCGTTCAGGCTGAAGTCTGTCATTCATGGAGCTGAGCCGGATTATGGAGGGGGTGATGAAACACAGGACGTGATGACCCGGGGGTCTGCTGGGACACACTCTGGATTAACCCCCTCCTCCCCTGCATGTCTCTGGGTTATGAAGCGAATCTTTGATGCATGAAAGGTGAACAGGAGGCTGCAGCTCGGTCTGCGCCCCGCGGCCGGCGCACCGCCCCGGGTCACACCGGCGCAGAGCCCGGCCCCCACCCCCGCCTGCCTGCCTGTCTGCCTGCCTGTTCGTCTGTCCACTGGAAATTGGTGCATTCAAATGTCAAGAATCAACGCAGACTCCACTTTCTCTGCAGCTTTCAGCTCCTCAGACCTGAGATCAGCTGAGGAGGCGCGTCTTTAAAGGAGCAGTCCGTCACTTTAATGCAAACCGCGAAATAAAGAGTTCACCTGTGACCTGCACGTCGGGTCAGGTGTTTTAAGTCCACACGCAGCTTTAAGGTTCGGTCCGGAAAAAACAAACTGTTTTTTTAGTCCCTGTTCGCAGAGCTCTCGCTTCAACCACCACACGCCAGACTCCCTTAGAAAAACCCAGCATTTAACGTGTCCTCGCAAATCGAAAGAAGTCAGGTGTCTCCTTACCTGAGTAAGGGTTTCCTCTCCACAGGCTGCGGTCTTTTGGTGAAATCTGGATACGAAGACTCAGTGAGCCGCGACTGATTTTCAATAATGTTAACTTTAACCCCCAAATTAGGGAGATAACTTTCGTCCAAAGCAGCGGATCAGCCGGTAAAGATGGCAGAAAAGCAGTCGAGCTACCAGCAAAAGTTCCAATTATGTTAAAAAGAAATTCAATTTCGAGATATTTATTTGTTCCGAATTAAACTCCGTGTTATACCATTGCCATAAAATATAACGTTTTGTTATGTGGTCGCAGCGATTGTCACCGGTACCACGGAACATTTAAAACCGACATTTTTTTAATGGGAGTCTGGCGGCGAGGACTGAGCAGTGGCGCTGGTCCGAACGCGCAGAAACGTGTCTGAATTTCTAGTTTTCACGTCGTAAACTTAGAAACTTTGTAACTGAGTCTTAAAGAAGCACCTGTCCAGCTTCCCGCAGCGTGCTTACCTGTGAGGAGACCGACACAGAGGACATGGAGGACGGCGTGAGAGAAAGGTCCGTCCCGCGGCTTCAGATCTCTGGATCCCGGCTGGTCTTCGCTGCGCGTCCTCTGGTGTGAGTGTGAGGAGAAACGAGCTCGTCCGCGTCTCCAGAAAGAGGAGGGCTGAGAGAGGAGTGTCGCCCGGGGCCCTTCAGACCCCCCGGGGGCCAGGATTAGGTTACAGGGCGTCCCGATCCGTCCCTCACAGCCGCGCGGAGGAAGGTGAGATCCTGCAGTGTGGGCCGCTCTCCTCCCCCCGACAGCTCCTGTATTTCAGCAACATCAAACATCCCTCCGGCTCCGGAGCCAAATGACGTCTATCGTCATGCATTATGCCCCCCAAGCCGCCCGCGGCCAAATGCGCCATTTCAATTATTGCGCACTGGTAGATGGAGATGTGCGCCGCGAGGCTGCGCACACAGAGCTGCTTTATTGTGCTGCTGTGAGAGGAAAGCTCCGCTCATAGGGAACCATTTTGAGCTGCAGAGCGCGCGGGTTTACGCACAGAGACCTCCATCCGGCACGGACACTCAGAGCCGAGAGTAAAGGAGTACTCCGCAGAGCACTCCACTACACGCGTGAGCTTGGATCAGCATCAGCTGCCGCCTGACGGAGAAAGGTTTGATAGAAATCACAGAGAAACCTCATGAGGATGAAATATGAGGATTTAAAGAGTTGCTGTAAAAACACCCCAAACACGGTTTATAGTCCCATTCATTATAATAATGAACATATCCAAGCATCCCCTCCTACTGTATTGGTCTCATGCTGACAGGTTAAAGGTGCTTTTTGTAGTTTCCTTGCTCTGTCACCACCAGGGGGCAGTGGTTTCCCTGTGGGTATCTTTTCATATGTTTGCTACGGTTTAAATTTCCAAATTTATCTTTTTCATATTCTGACTGTAACTGTAAATAAAAATGACCCGGTTACACTGACTCACTGCGTCATCTTGTGGTGCAAACTGGTATTGCATGAAGGTCCCATTTTGATGACATCATACACAGATGTTTTGGACCTGAGGTCACGGCTTTTGTTTCTTCACACTCTGATGATGGTTCCAGTTCATATTGGGAAGTTTAAACTGTTTTAAACAGGATTCACCTTAAAGGTGTGTTCATGCTTCACTGCAGTTCCTTTATTTAACTAGACGAGTCAGTTACAGCGCTGTGAACAAGTATTTTGCCCCCCCTCCCGATTTCTTAGTCACACTCACATGTGTCAGATCATCAAATACATTTTAATATTAGACAAAGACAACCTGAGTAAATACACAATACAGTTTTTAAATGATGATTTCATTGATTAAGGGAACTAAGCTCTCCAAACCCACCTGCCCTGTGTGAATTCAGCCACATTGGAGGCTTTTCCAGCATGAATGGCCTGTTTAAGGTCAAAGCATCTCAGTCTGATTTCAGTCCACACTTTGACTCCAAAACCACTCAGAGGTGGACCTGCTGCTGTGTTTCTGATCATCGTCCTGCTGCGTGACCCGACTAAGCTTCAGGGCACCGACTGATGGGCGGATGTCCTCCTTCAGGATCTTCTGGTAGAGAGCAGAACTCATAGTTCCATCAATGACAGCAAAGCAGCCCCAGACCATCACACCTCTACCTCCATGTCTGCCTGTTGCTGTGATGTTCTTTATGAAATGATGTGTTAGTTTATGCAGATGTAATGGGACTCAGACCTTCCACAAAGTTCAGCTTCTGTCTCGTTTCACAGCACTGTATAACAGGAAGATGAGGAAAAGCAGAATGGAGTCACTTTAACTCCTGCCTTCCTGTCCTCATTAGACACTTTGGATAGTTTGAATTCTTCCACATACTCATAACTAGTTAGTGGATATTAACTGAATGGATTCCAGGATGATTTTAGGCTTTTGCTTATTTCAGTTACATTTATTTCAGCTTTGGTACAATGAGGTCAAATCTGAAAGTTCAAAGATTTTTTCTGTAATTGGCACCAAAGACCACAAATTTACCGCAGGATCAGGGCAGATGTGTATTTTGTAATAATGTCGTGTTCATAAGCACCTCTGCTGCATTTGCAGGGAGGCTCTCAGAGGGGTTGGTGGGCAGAAAGTTTGAAACGGTTCAGCTTTACACGAAGCTGCACTCATTTCTCACGTTATTAAACCAAACCACATATTGATCAGCATGAGCATAAACTTTAGCACCGACACAGAGGGGCACTGGAACTGAAAATGGGTGTCTAGCATCTGAGTTCGTTTTTTTTTTTTGTAATAGCAGTGTGTCAGAAGCTCCCAACCAATCAGATGCATCTGGCGTGAGTCACTACATCATCTCACTGGTTAGGATAAGCAGTGGAAACTGCATGATTAGGTGTAGTTAAAGATTGTGGTTTGAGTTACAGTAACTGTAACCCTGCATGCTGAAACTGACACACAGTGTTTGTGAGGTCAATTCAATTTTATTTATATAGCACCAAATCACAACAAATAGTTGTCTCAAGGTGCTTTATATTGTAGGTAAAGGCCATACAGTAATATAGAGAAAACCCTACAGTCTAAACGACCCCCTATGAGCACTTGGTGACAGTGGGAAGGAAAAACTCCCTTTTAACAGGAAGAAACCTCCAACAGAACCAGGCTCAGGAAGGGGCAGCCATCTGCTGTGACAGGTTGGGGCTGAGGGGAGAGAGAGAGGACAAAAGACATGCTGTGGAAAAGACACATATATTAATAATAACTAATGATTAAATGCAGAGTGGAGTATAAACCGAGTGCATCATGGGAACCCGCCAGCAGCGTAGGCCTATAGCAGCATAACTAAGGGAGGGTTCAGGGTCAGCTGATCCAGCCCCAACTATAAGCTTGATCATAAAGGAAAGTTTTAACCCTAACCTTAAAAATAGAGGGTGTCTGTCTGCTGTGAGGTGATCCTTCACAATGATCCAGGTGTGGCGTGCTGGGAGAGAGGAAGCTGTGCTGCTGTTGTCTGAACGATGCGTTATACTCTGAATCGGTGGCTTTGACGCCCTGGGAAACATCAGACCGCATCTGGAGCACCCCGTCACATTTCGGCTAATGAAACTCGGTCAGCGGTTTGTGGTGAAAATGAGCGAAATAACCTTTAGCAACATCAGGCCCTCAGTCGAGCTTATCTCAGCTTTCATCAAATTGATGTGCAACGAGTAAACTGCCTCATGTGCGGTCAGGGATTACAGAGCGGCCCTCAACACAGAAATGATGAAACACAAAGACAGGGAGGCCGGTCACATGACCACATGACCACGCATCATCACAAGTTTATCACACTGAGCACCTTCATGCTGATGACGCGAGGCTGCTCAGGGCAGTTTATGATCAGCTGATCTGACCTCCAACAGAACTGACAGGTGGACTTTAGTGTCTGAGAACATCGAAGGATTTTATCTCATTTATATACATTAATAATAATGATAATGCCTTAAACTTATATAGCGCAAGCTACTGAAAGACCCTTTACAATTCCACGTATTATTCATTGTATGCTACTAATGTAGCCACAGCTGCCCTGGGGCAGTCTGACAGAAGCTGCCAGTTCGTGCCTACGGCCCCTCTGACCACCACCAAACACACATTCACACTCAGGCAGTGTGGGTTAAGTGTCTTGCCCGGGGACACAATGACAGCATGCGCCCAGACAGGGACTCGAACCAGTGACCCCTCCGGTTGCGAGGTTAGCACCTACCCACTGCTTTAAGGCCAAAGAAACTTTATGTTTAATATTCCAGCCATTTGGTCAATAATCTTCCTTTGTGTTCTGTAACAAAGCAGCTTTTTGTGAATAGAACCTAAAGAATGTGTTAGAAGATGAGTTTAAATGCTTCTTTCTTCCATTAAATCCACGAAAGCAGTCAGCGGTAGTTCTAAATAAAATGTGCTGACCTGTCCAGTTGATGCTGTGACTGCTCATCAGGTCATTAAGAAGCACCTTTGCTAGCTCATTGTCTACTTTAAGTTTACCTGATGTTTCTCTCATAACTCCAAACTGTCCAATTTTGGCCGAAACGCCAAAAATGATGTTTAAAAACAGCAGCGGTGCCGGATTATTGCCCACTACAGAGACAAATGAAGTGGTTAAAGCTCGGTGGAAGGTTTCTGTGAGAGTTGAAGGCATCAATCGGAAATCAAGGTGTGCATTTCTTTCTCTGCCGGGATTAAAACTCGTTTGTGCTGCGCGAACACTCGGCGTGATCCGGCGTGATCCGGCCTGCTCGCTCTGCAGCACTGAGAGGGGGACGCTCCGACGGAGACCCTCCTGTTGGTGATAAAAGTATTTAGTAACGCATTAGAGGACCTCCATACAGACCCGGGAGCTGCTCTGTTTAACCCGGCAGGACTGCAAGCCAGGGCACTTTTTTTAAGTGCTGAGTATTGACATTTGGCGAATGGATTAAAGCAGCCCAAATGTGAAATATTTATGTACTTCTTATACAGTGGGGGGAGAAGCCAGGGGCCACCGCTCTCAGGGCTCTGCCGTCCTAATGTGGCAGACATTTCATAAAGTGGTCCCAGTCCCCCATGTTTTATTCAGCACTCGCTGATACACATGGCTCTACACAGCCTGCTGCTATCGCTCTCCTCTGAGCTGCTCTTACTGGAAATATCATGCTTACATTTTTTAGATAGATCTGTAAGCAAAAAAATCTCCACAGTTGATTAAATTGTTTTAAAACAATTTGTTTTGTTGGCATTTTATAGATCAAAGGCGTTTTTCAGCAAACAGCAGAAACGGGACAGTTTGGATGTTGCAGTCGCACCAGGACGGCAGCTTTCCTGCAGCTTTCCTGCAGCTTTCCTGCAGCTAGGAGAGATCACTGGTTGCCCGATGATTGCACTGAGTCTATTGTGCTGTCAGAGGCCGATTACAGGCAGAGGTGACAACTGTTCACCCAGAGGTTCAGCATGCAGCAGCCTCACATTCAAGGCGACCGCCTTCAATCACAAGGCTGCTGCTGGGAGGAAACCTGCCTCCAAACAGTCGTTTGGACTGCAGTCACTCGGATAGACTTCCAAACATCGAGCGATCCCCAACACGTTCCGATCAATCAGCTCGTCTGCAGCAGGGGGCTCGGCACAGCGTGTGTTCCCGTTATAAATGAGTACCTCTGTGCTTTTGTAGTTTAACCGCCATCCTGCAGCAACTACGTCACTAATTCCAGTTTCAGATCTGAGGAGCTGGACTCTGGATGTAAGAAGCTGATGAATTTGTTTCCATACTCAGCATCAGCAACACGCAGGGACCGCCGACCGTTATTTCCCTACTGTGACTGTAGCATAAATCAGTGTTTCCAATCAGAAGTCAGCTTCTTATGTCAGTCAGTGGCTGATGTGTAAATCATGTTCATGATTTCATGTTAGGTGAGTCGTACTGCTGCTGTTGTAATTCTGAAGGATATTATAGAGCAAGTCTGCAATAACTACGTGAATCTGTGCTTTCTGGATCCCAAACAAACACACAGCATCTTCTGCAGCATCTCACAGACTTTTGGGGATATCTGCCTCTCAGATTTCTGGCACTACTCCAACACAATTGATCTGAAATAAGTAAATTCTTAGTGCTCAGAAAACTAAATCATAAAACATTAACAGGCTCTCCAAAAGCATTTCCTCTTACTGCAGCTAATCCACAGACACTCCATCACTTTGAAACATGTAGCATGAAACATGCATGTAGCTACTGTTGCATCACAGGGTCAGTTGTTGCTGCCACAGGTGGAACAGCCAGATATCAGGTTCAGGGGTCAAAGACTTTCTCACACAGGGCAGGTGGGTTAGCTTCGTAACATAAACATTACGAACACGATTTAAAGACGCTTTTACAGGCGGGCACGATGTCACCGGACGGGATGCATGTGGGAAGGTGTGACTCAGACTTCAGCCGGTGGTTTTCTGCTCTGTGGATGCAGCTCCCACAGTTCATAAATGCAGTTCTTTCACAAGAACATTTATTTCAGGCTTTGTGCACGAAAGCTGCTGAAGTGTCCTGACCTGCTTCTAATGCGGCTGCAAAATCTTTCAGTCACACACTTGATCTCTGCATTAAACCTTTGGGTCATGTCAGTGAACTGACCCACAGTTATACTTCCATACGAATGTGCTGCTGAATTTTAAAAGTGTCATTTCTTTGTTTCTGCTCTCAGTTTAACTCTTTCAGAGATCCGCTCTGTCCAGCTAGCTGCTGAGCACTGAGAATAAATAGAAAACATAAACAGGAACATTCATTGATTCAAATTTGCCTTGAAAGTGTCCAAAACACGAGGTGAACGATCAGATAAATAACTGTCTGCTTCCAGATGAAGCGCTGTGTTTGCTGCTGTGCTCCATGGCACTGCTGACGCTGACCTTTCCCTTTCTACAGATTGCTGATAAATAACTCTTCTCCCTGCAGACCCATAATGACCATCACATTCTCTCTAATGTTTATTAGCTGCTGTGTTTTCACTTACTCTCAGCTCAAAGTGTCCGTCTCCTCGCTGCAGACTACTATCTGCAACTAAGCCTGGGCTAACAAAAATATCTTTAAGCAAAATATTGCAAGTCAATGTTTAGTACTGTACAATAATGCACTACTGAGGACGCCCAAGTTCTCCTGGGCAAGTTAGCTCCACCGACACCACCACACCTTACAGGCTGCTCACCCTCAGCAGCTGAAGGTGCATGCACGCAGAGTTGTGCTTCATCTTACTGCTTCCTTCAGGTGCTGTGGGTTTTTTTTTACCGTTTAGCCACATCCTCCTCGAGCCTGCAGACTGGTGTCAGCATTTTCCTCCACAGGATAGATCAGGTGTTTAAAATGGGTTTAAAATGCTCAGTGGTAAAGAGGTCACAGACAGGTGAACATACTGTGGAAGTGCATGCTTCTTAGAGGCTAGCGTTAGAAATGTCCACCATCACGGCACTCTCCGTTGTTCATGCAGTGATGTTTGCTTCTACTGAGCAGCTCCCGTTCAAATAAACCTTCACAGTTTTAATGATTGAACATCTATTTAAGAAGCTGATGAGCCTACTGGATAATTATGTCTCTATGTGATCGTGAGGCTGGATGCAATCTGGACTTCTATAAAAGCAGCACATCCTACACACACACACACACACACACACAGAATCAGGCTGCTGTGTTGGATCTTCCATCTGTGCTGTTTGTTTGGGGATAGCTCTGTTTTCCTTGATCTTCCCTCAGCAAAGAAATCACTGTTTGGTCTACGCTGGTTCAGCAATTTCACACATTAAATGTTGTTAACAGGAAGTGGCCGGTTGTATTTGGGCCCATCTGTTAAGTGTTGTGTTAACTGATCAAGTTGTGGGGTGTGGTAAGGATTCATAGACCAAGGAGGGGGGCAGTGTGATGCCAAAATGAGCTGTTTTAAGGTGTCATATATTTTGATTGTCTAGTTTATTCCTTGTGACACTGTAAGAAGTGATAATCAGATTATTGATGCTGAAAATAATCCTTAAATTTCCATGGTTCACATATGCTAACAGTAGTGGTTTGTCAGTATTATTAGCGTGTTTTAACCCAAACTCCTCCTAACCCTAACAGCAACCTGCAACCTGAGGCACTAGAGGCTCCACAGGGATGTTAAATCTATCCATCAGAAATGTTATGATGAGAAAATCATAACATTGTTGCTCTTTCAAGCAGGTTTACTGTCTCTGTCCAGTGTTGTCACAACCAGTGCAACAAGGCAGCAACACAGGACAATCTGGTACATATCTGGGAATAGCAACCAGCAACCAGGAGGAACCAGGGGCGAAACCTGTGGTGGCCAGAATCTAGTCCAGTGAAGTCTTTTAAGGACCTGTCAAACTTTCATATAACAGAAAAACTGAGCTGAGCTCTTACACAGTTCACACTGTTTCGAAGCCGTAACCCTGTTTAATCTCCTTATTTTACTCTAATGCAATAAGTTTCATTTCACACAATAAGTTGTGAAATGAACATCATGTTGTATTCAGTAGAACTTTAAACTACAGACTGATCCCATAAACCTGTCAGTAAAGTGTTTGATAAACCAAACGAGGACTCCACTCACTTCTCATATTCTTCTTTTTGCAGCCTCGGGAGTCGCCCCCTGCTGGCTGCAAAATTAATGTATATTAGCTTTAGAGCCAATAACCACATCCGTCTCTTAGATACAGAGACCCCACCCAGCAGGAGTGAGCAGTGATGGAAGCCCTAATGAAATCAAACACATCAGTTAACTGCTGATTTCCAAACAGCACCTTTCAGGTGACTCTGACTGTTGCAGCCACACACTGAAATTATAATGATCTTATCAGCAATTAAAATTAACTTTAACAAGAGCTTTTTAAAACAATTTAAAACGTCTGAATGAGTCCTTTAGTCTCCTGAGCTCCACGAACATCTCACAGCGCATCTCTGTGCACACATAACAGCCTGTCTGAGCAACTGTAATCTGTTACCCTGATGCATGGGAGGGTAATTAACACTGAGATTATCATTAGGCTAATATAGGACTACTTAATGCAGCAACACGCACAGCAACATCGCTGACTGACAGCTATTCACTTTAGCCTTCTGACAAGTTTGTCTCTGTCATAAGTCCATAATCACCACCACCATCATCATCACCATCCCCACGACCACCACCACCATCACCATCCCCACGACCACCATCACCATCACCATCCCCACGACCACCACCACCATCACCATCCCCACGACCACCATCACCATCCCCACGACCACCATCACCATCCCCACGACCACCACCACCATCACCATCCCCATCACCACCACCACCACCATAATCATCATCATGACCATTACCACCACCACCACCATCATCACCATCACCATCACCATCACCACCACCATCATCATCATGACCATTACCATCCCCATCACCACCACCACCATCATCATCATGACCATTACCATCACCACCACCACCACCACCATCATCATCATGACCACCACCACCACCACCACCACCACCATCATCATCATGACCATCACCACCACCACCACCACCACCATCATCATCATGACCATCACCACCACCACCACCACCACCATCATCATC
>VUQJ01027538.1:11398-23911 GCA_015108635.1 Andinoacara biseriatus
TTAAAAATATTATTTAAATATTTTTTTTTTTTTAACGGATTTTTTTTTTTTTTAACATATTCTCAAATACGACAGTATGGAAGAAAAAAAGAGCCACTCTTTTTTTTAATTTAAATGAGACTCATGATGTCCTGACTCTTTAACTTTCCTTGAAAAGAAACAAAAACAAAATAGAGAAAATATTCTAAGACTACACATAAAACATACCTTGACATACATTTTTAATGGTATGAGGAAATTGTAAAAGTTTTTTTTTTTTTTTAAACAGAACAAATCAGAAATGAATGGTTAAGTTACAGAACAATTTTAAATATATTTATCAATTTAATTTCACAATCATTTATTGTATGGAAATTCCAGGTGTAACATTCATTTAAGTGCAATTACTTTCAATACACTGCCTCAAATTTCAATACAATAAGAGCCAAATATGAATTTAAATCCACATTTCCATTTTTTAAGAACTTTAGAAGATGATGGGACCAGTTTAGCTGTCATAATGGTCATGCTATAACTTAACTTTGAGTCAATGTAAAGCTTTCATTTTTATCCAGCTGGAATCGCTTTCACTTTCCACTTTACCTGCGACACTTTTACATTTTAACTGCTTATCTTACACAATCTGATAGAGTTACTGTGTGTAGAGTGAGCAGCTTCAAACACAATGAGGAAGGATGAGAGGAGCAACAGAGAAATAAACAGTATCTTGAATTTCTCAGCTGAGCACCTGTCTGTGGTGACGGGTCATTGGGTGGGTGGGTGTGTGTGGGCGTGTGTGGACCTGGTGTCTACATAGCCCGTTCTCCAACCGCAACTTCAACAATGTGTGACTGTGTCAACACATATGCCACGCTGCTTCTCTCCTCCTGGCTTAATGTCTAAAGTTAAGAGGAGACAGCTTGGAGGGCCGAGCTGTTCCTTTATCTTCTTTTACCGTGCTGTTTTGCTTGTTTCTTTCTTCTTCTTCTTCTTCTTTTTACCTGCAAAGGTAGAACAGTGGTCAAAAGAAAATACAGCCATACTGCAAGTTACGACTAATTAATAAAATATATAACCAACATTGAGTTCTCTAACAGGGATGCTGTGAGATGCTTAAAGCTCTGACCTGCAGTCTCAATCTCAGCTAAACATTTTCTTTAGTTTAGAAAAGAAGCCTCCCTCCTCCTCTTTCTCCTTCTGCTTATCCTGCCTCTCCTCTGATGTGGTTGACTTGGTACTGGTGGCTGAGCTGCTGCTGCCCCCTCCTGGACAAAAACATGCACTTCATCAGGTGAGCGCAGAAGGACTTGGCTACCCGTGTTTATGACTGTGACTGCAGATTATTGTAAAATGTTTGACTGAACGGTGGAGCTGAGCTCTGGTTCTGACCTCCTGAAGGACTGACGCCGTTGACATTCCCCTGAACATCTGTCTCTTCTTCTGCATAACTCAGGAGCAGAGAGCGCTGCCTTCGGGTTAACTTCCTGCAGGAAAGAGAGCACAATTGGTGAATAGAATCGTGATTATTACCAATTCAGGATGTCATAAAACTGAAAACAGAAAATGTTTTTTTGTCCGTCTAAGCCTTGCACTGAAACTATTTTTATGTAGCTTACAGACAGGAAAATTATTTTTAAAAATCTGGAGCTTTGTGGATTTAAATAATGTTTAAGTGACTGGAAAATCTACAATGAATGAACCACATTTTTTCTAAAATTCAGTTGCATATTTCTATAATACATAAAAAATGATGCCAAAATAAACTGCCAAAAGCAATGACTTTACTTACTTGGGCACTTTGATCTTAATGTGAACATAATGATCTCCGTAGCTGTAGCTGTTCATCCTCTGAATGCCTTTTCCCTGCAGCCTGATGACCTGATCAGTCTGGCAGCCAGCGGGAATCTGAAAACAAAAGCAAAACATTTTGGAACAGAGGTTTCCAAACTCCCTATGAGGTATCGGAAAGATATAGCCAGGAATACTACAGGAACTGGTCTTTATTCAGGAGTGGCTGCAATGAAAAAGACACAAATACAGCAGATAAATGAGAAACAAGAAAGTTCCGATTTTAAAAGCCAATAATAAATATTAAACATTTTAAATTGAACCACAATAACAGAAAATTTCATGATCATAAATGCTCATTGAAGTTACCTAAAAACACATTTTGTTGGGAAAACATTGAGGGATAATTTTGAATATTACTGTCAATGAGGCCCAACTGAGCCACATACGCACCAATATACTGATGGTTTCATAGAGGCCCTGCGTCGTGGCTGTGCCTCCAAGGATGGCCTGGGCTATTGAGATGAAGGCATCAGAGTGAATGTCTGCTCTGTTACGCCTGAACACTGGACTCCTCTGAACCTGCACATATCAAATATGACGCATCAAACTTCAGTGTCACTCTTTCACACCGTTTTTGAAGGAATTATGAAGTTATTGAACTCACTCTGAATGTAACAAGGATTTCTTTAGTTCCTACTGACATGCGCACTGTCTGACCATCTTCCACTCCTGTAATGTATGCAGTTGTCATTATTTAACATCCTATAACTCACTGAGGCCAAATCATACATTTGGCCTATTGATGAATTTGAGAATCCAGGATGGTAACCTACCAGCAGGTACGGGTACAGTGACCGTCTGCCTCTTCTTGGTCTGGCCCGACCCTCTGCACAGAGCGCATGGCGTGTTTATGATCGATCCTTTGCCACCACAGCGTCGGCACGTGGAGCGCATCAAGAACGGTCCCGTGCTGATTGACTCCTGCGAAAGACGACACAGACAACACGCTGAAGAGCGTGGACTAGTTCTGAGAGGAAGCATGCTGCCGAGCGTCAGCCTGAAACTCACCATCCCTGTGCCATTGCAGTAGTGACACTGAGACACCTTAGTCCCCGGCTCGTTGCCCCTTCCATCACACCTTTGGCAGGCGTCATCAATGTTCACATTCAACTCCTTATTCACGCCCTTTGCCGCCTCAGAAAATGTAAGCTCCATCACAAACTAGGAAAAGATGGGAACACTTACACTGGCGTTTACGTCTCATCGAGCAGCGATATTTAATGCATGCATGTTAAACTAAATCTTAAATAAGTTTTAAGTATGTCATATGTATGTTGTTCTCAGTGATCTTTTACTTCAGGTCTTTCGTCAAACATGCTGTTGATGTTTCCAAAGCCCATGCCTCCTGCAAACTCGCCAAAGATCTTCCTGAAGAGCTCCTCAGGGTCTATAGTGCCCCCTCCAGACCTGTAGTACTGCTGCTGGCCAGCACTAGCACGGTTCGGGTCAAAGCCTGCTGCTCCATACGTGTCATACTGTTTCCTCTTCACCTCATCACTCAGCACCTGCGCACAGAAGCAACAGAGCAGATTAGGCTAAATATGCTTCACGTCTATATAACATGAGAGGAAAAGAAACTTATCATGGTGAACTGTGTTTATATAATTGTTTTTTGTTTGTTTATTTTACTTCATAGGCTTCAGCGAGCTTTGCAAACTTCTCTTTGGCCTCTGGATCATCTGGGTTGGTGTCTGGGTGGTACTTCTTTGCCAGCTGTACAGACGAAGTGGAGGAAAAAAAAAACAGCTTTCATTAAATGACAAGAGACTTCTAAGAGGTCTGACTACTGACTTCTACAATAGGGTGTTAGAGACCTGGTAGTAAGCCTTCTTGATCTCCTTCTGTGAGGCAGTGCGGGAGACGCCCAAGACTTCATACAAGTCCTGCTTGTTTGCCACTCTGCTGCTGGAGTGGAAAGAGCAGCAGCTAATGCCATGAGGACATCTCACCCCTGCAGAGAAAGAGGATATTACAGTGCCATTAGAGATGCAGAATTATTTGGACATCTCTGTGAGGAGTTTTGTATCTGTATGACAAGCTGTGTGTGTAATCAGATTTTAAATACAGTGATTATTTACAATTTTGCTTTCTGCCTATGAGGAGTACTGATGCAGTATCTAATCATATACGTTCTTTGGCCACAACTAAAATCATTATCAATACATCTGCTTGTTAGTTTCTAAAGCTAATTGATTATTTTGTTTGTAAATGTACTAAGTTGTTGAAATGAAGTAATTAATTCATTTATTTTCTTCATATCTGAAGTGTTGCTAATAATCATGTGCATCCCTTTAAGACCATCTTCTAACGTCTACTTCCAGCAGGATAACAAACCATGTGACAAAGCAAAGGTTCAATCTAACTGGTTTCGTGAACAACACAGTGATCCAGTGGTCAGCAGATTAGAAACCAGTTGACCAACCCAGAGATGTAGTAAAACACCAGATTGGCAGCATCAACGTGCGGCTGATAAATGCAGACAATCTGATGACATCATGTCAACACGGAGAAGAATCACAAAGAAAAAAAAGTGGCATTGTGCCCCAGTAGTAGTAAGGTGCTCCTAGTGCTGGTGGAGCACATTTAAAAATGAATAGCAACCAAACACGGGGATGGAGGACTAAGTAATGCTGACATACAGACGGTCAGATCGTAGCAAGGTGAGTGTGGGTGCAGACTGCACAACACAGGTATAAGTTACATCATGCTCACAGCAAGGCGAACGAGCCGAACTCAGGTTTTGTTAAATTTGCTTTCAGAAAGACTGCTGGATGTCGACATTAGAACACAAGAAATGTTTTGAAACAGTAAGTTAGATAACTTCTCCACCTGTCAGTCCTCTCAATGTCACAACATTTCCGCGTGTCCAGGAGCTCAGGCTAACCGCTCCCCCTCCCCGGTGCGTCTGTGATACAGTCCCTTCACAAACTCCTCCATGTCCGGCAGGGATAATGAGAAAACGGCCGCTACGATAGCCAGAAGAAACTGAAGTTGTTAACCAGCGTGAACATAGCCGGGCAGCAGAGGACGCCATTTTGTACGTCACTTCCGGTGTCTTCTTTTTCTCTGGTGTTTAACGGTAGCTGACGTCAATCTATGTTGTTTTACTTCCTACCGCAGCTTCTTTCATCAGAAAAGATCCCAATTAGTTAAATAATATGAGAAGGGTGTTTATATAATAATAATAATAATAATAATAATAATAATAATAATAATAATAATATGTGAAGGGTGGTTTTAATGCACTGGATTCTGAAACCATGGTTGGTGCATCTAGGATCAAATGGCTTAAAACATTTATTCTGCAACAAAATTCAATTTGGTTCCTATAATCCAAATTCTATCTTTAAACAACTTGGAAGAGTTAAATTTCTCTTAAATGTGAGTTTGAGATTAGTAAAATCCCAGTTAAGTTATCTAACTTCCATAAACAAACTCTCCACTTCTGGAACATGATATTTGAACATAATTTTTCACCTCACGGATCTATTTTGTGGAATAATAGGGCAATTACTATTGCTAGGAAATCATTGATTAGGAAAGACTGGTACGAAAAAAGTGTTATCTTTGTAAAAGGTCTGTTAGATTGTCATGGAGATCCAATAGACTACTTTTCTTTTGTTATGAAATTTAATCTTGATTATTGTTATAAAGATTTTGAAACGGTATGCAAAGTGATCCCTATAGCATTGATTCAATTAATACAAAATATTATTAGATACTCAAATGTGTCTTTCTTGATGCCCACAATAAAAGTTAATGACTGTAACTTAGTTGACTCTAAATTTAATAATAAGGTTCTTAAGGATGGCATAAGGCAAAAGATTTATTTTGATTATAATAGAGGTTCCTTCAAGATACATCCTAAAACAAATGATAAAACCAGGATTTTTGTTCATTCTGAGTTTGTTAAATGGCCTATAGACCCCAAAGTGAAAGAAACCCAATTTTAAAATCATTAATAAAATATATCCTGTATCTATGTTTCTTGAAAGAAGATTTAAATTTGATTTTGATATATGTATTTTTTGTAAATCAGTAGATGAATCTTTAGAACATTTGTTTTCTTCATGTGAATATTCACAGAGTTTTTGGACATACATTGGGAATTGGGTTAATCTCAAACTTAATGTTCTTTCGTTCAATGTTGATGCCATTTTATTTTATGTGGATAACTTAAATTCAGCTCTCTCTGATGCTATAAATATGATTGTTCTATTAGCTAAATACCACATTCACTGTAATAAGTGGAAGGGGAATAAGCCCTCCTTTCCCAGTTTTATGAACAAATTTAAACTATATTATTCATCATTATGTAAGCTTAAAAATGGAAAACTGCGAGATTGCAAACAGATTGTTCCCCTAAATTTAAAGAATAGCTTTCTATAAGCTGCCTCCTATGAAGCCATAATGGCATTTCTCCTGCCTTCACTTGCAAAGCACACAGTGGTGCAGTCTTCACTGCACCAAAACCAATTCTAAGGGTGCCATATAACATCTAATTTGGATAATACTGGTTTAGCTGTGGACCCATACAGTACACATTCATACTCTATCTTTGACCTTATTACATGTTTTCGTCAGCGATGTCATATCAGCTCCTCATCCTTGTCTCACCAGACACCTCATAACTTCAATGATTACTTTCTTTATTACTCCGCTGATGTGATCCTGCCAAGTTAATTAACATGCAGCTTCAAAAGGTTTGAACTGTTTCTGAATTATTTCCATATAACTTTAAATGTCTTTCTTATCTTATTTTCTTGTTTGCAAGAATTATGACTTTAGTTTTTTTCCACTGACAATTTAAAGCTCCCCTTTCTTCCCCATTTTTCCACTTGGCCAACTCCTTCTTGCATCTTCACACACTCAGCATTTCTCTTCCATAGAGCCTCATCATCTGCAAACAGTGATTTTCTGTCTGAATCCCATGAAATGCATCATTTATCATCGCGGGAAACAACATTGGTGTTATTACACTGCCCTATCATATTTTACCATGTTTTTCTGAGAGGTCTGACCCTATTTTAACTTGGATTGTCTGTTATCCATTTCCTTCAACTCCAGTTAGAGGTAGCTTGATCAGTAGGCCTTCTCTCCACAACATATATGCATTTTCCATATTAAGAAACGCTGCTGCCACAAATTAATTTATTAACTTGGGCTTTCCTTACTTTGTACTCCAAACAAATAAGTGGATCCATTGTGCTCCTGCCTTTTCCAAATCCTCTTTGATAAGTGGCTTACAAACCCTTTCTCCAAAAAGTACATCAGCTTTTCATTAACCCTCAGTTCCATGAATTTGCAAACATACGAAGTGAAAACAATTGTTCTACAATTTCCTGGCTTACTTGGATCTTTCCCTGGCTTTCTGATAGGAATTATGATGTTTTCCTTCCAGCTCTCTGGTATCTGCTCCTGTGTCCACACTTTAATGAATAACATCGACAACATCTCTAAACCTCCTTCAATTAGATGTTTACCCGTAACATAGCTAAATCTCATTTTCAACTATGAAGCTCTCCTCCACGTCTATCCTTTCTCCTTAGAGCCTCCTCATTTCCAGCTTTTGTTTTTTCCCTGCTTGCTTTATCCAGAGAGAACTCCTGCAGACACGGGGAGAGCCTGCAAACTCCACGCGGAAAGGTCCTGGCCAGATGGTGGATTCAAACCCAGGACCTTCTTGCTGTGAGGCAACAGTGTTAACCAGTGTGCCACCGTGCTGCCTTAGGTGTTTCACAATATTAGTAATATTAACCAGTGCATTGGGAATTTTGGCTTGCCCAGACAGTCAACTGTTCTTTATCTTCCTCCCATCTCACCCCTCTCAAACCCGGATGATGGACAGCTGCTTTCTCTAGGATTTGTATTCTTTCTGCTTTGGACTTGTTATCAGTAGTCACATTCATATCCCCAGCATACAATATTTTCTCTTTGACTGTTAGTTGCTGCACTGCAGCCTAACATTTTATTATTCACACCTTCAGTGGCAGCACTGTGTTCACCTCCACGGTTGCAATGCTTGAGTCTGTCTCACATTTTCCGTACTCGTGGCCACCTCCACACCTTTCATATCTTGTCTTGTCTTTGCATGATCGGGCAATGTGTCCAAACTCCTGGCAATTAAAGCATCTTATTTGTCCATAACATTTTACTTCAGAAATCCAAAATAGAGTTCTTTGGGGGTATTCTTTGCTGTAAAGTCCACCACCACCATTTCTGTCTCTCTTTCTCTGATCCTTTTGCTGTTCTTTTTGCACACTTGACTGTACAGTATGCACAACCTCACAACTTCAGCACAACAAGAAGGAAATGGACTTGGACTTCTTCATCTCACATTCTTGATCTTTACTCTCTGATCCTTCCAGGATAGCCTCCTCCCATTTCTTTCTCTTCCTCTCACAAGTCTTCCAACCTTCTCTCACCACTTGCTGCCATTCTTTTCCCTCAGTTACTCTCATACACTTCCTCCTCATGCAGCTCCGTGCTGTTGCAGCTGTCCTCACCCACCTCTTTCCCTGCCACAGTAGTCACGAAGAAGCCGCATTGATTTGAATATTGCTACTAGATATACAGGCCATTGGCCAACACGCCCACATTAAACTCATTACTCAACCTACCAGCTGCCAAGTCCAGTCTGTAATCCAGTCAGAGTTAATTCATTCAGATAGTTCCAAACCAGCTTAACTGTCCTCAGTAAACAAACACAAATATTATCCAGCTCAGACTGAAATAAGCATGTTCTCTTTGAGTGGTTGGAAAAATAAATGAATTTATAAACTATCACTTAATTAATCAGACACTGTTTAGCTCTAAGATGGACCTGTGACCTGGTTAGGGTTTATGCCTCCTTTTTTTGTTTGTTTGTTTGTGTGTTTGTTTTTAATAACCCATCCTGTTGGCAGCTTAAGCTTTTTTTTTTTAAGTCTGACTATTCAAACTGAGATGTAGATACTTATTTAGTCACTTCTTTAGATGTAATTGATGGGAATCACATGAAGCTTGTAATTGTACTATGTTTTTTGGAGGGATGAGGAGCCAGGGAGATAATTCCAGTTTTTTTCCACCAAGACCATGACAGTAATGTTATTACACTTTTCATATAAAAGGACATTTTGATCAGTCAGGATGAAGCAACACTGACCTTGTTATAGTTGACCCTATTATTTTAATTATACACCAGTAAAATTCACAGCCACCTAAAAAACAACATGTCACAAAGTGAAATTTTAAGGTCGGATCTGGCAGCTTGCTTTTTTCAGAAGCTTTCACAGCATTCACATTCACAGAGGAGCGCTCCATCTTCATCCTCAGCTTTATTACTGAGACACAGAGGATGAAAATCTAAAACTCAGTTTGCAGTTGTGTTGATTTATGATATTGAAACTGTAAATACCTCTTTGATGAAATTTTTCTTTAACATCATTGTTTTGCAGGTTTGTGTAGCAAACAAATGGTATTTTAGTTTCACAGGGAAGCAACCTCCATTTTCCTGAGCTCTGCAAAACTGTTCTTCTGAGTCAAATGTCTCTGGAAACTCATCCCAGTACCCAAATCCAGGACTCCAGTGATTGTGCAATGTCCAGTTCTGCCCGTCCATGCTTGAGTCTCATTTGGCACCACCGTCTGCACATAACTGTTCCATGTGTGAGTTAGTTCTGTGAATTTCTCCCTGCCGTACCTCAGAGCTCTGAACCAGTCCATGAGTTCATTCACCAAAACACGCTCAGGGCTCAGGTTTGGACGTGCAGCGAGAACTGTGGGGAAATGGTGAATGTTAACTTCTGTCGGAATTAAATCTTTAAAAAAAAAACCTTTACAACAATAACATGAACAATGCTTTGCTGCATGATCACCATCATAGTAGACGAATGGATGTCATACTGAGCAGTTGTTATTCCACCAGAACCCATTCAGTGAAATGCTTCCACAGAAAAAGCGAACAAAGAAGGGTGCAGTTTCATCTTTTTGGTTTTCCCTGCTTAACTAGTCCTCACTATAGTCATTTGGAGACTTGGAGAGGATACCTTAGAGCCAAAACCGTGTTTTTAAGTTGCTTCATTTCTTTAGTGTCTTCAGCATCAGCTACTTCTGTGTAGTTGTCTCTGCAGTAAATGTGACTGACAGAGGATGAAACACCCTATGGCAAAAAATATAAATGATCAACATCGTTGACCATGTAGTAAGGTGGATTTGTTATGAAATAGCACAGCAATAAGCGCTGCCAAAGGATGACGAAGAATTCACTGATATGAGCGATAAAAGATACCCAGCAGGATTTTTCTCCATCGTGATGCTGCTCTGGGGACTGCAAAGGTAACCTCTGCTTTTCTAATGAAAGAGCTTCAGTGTTCATTCCTGAGAAATTGGTCTGTTGACCTCTTCATGCAAATATGATACACAATGCTACATAATGCATAATGTAGTTATATGACCAATTATGATGTCAAATATATACACTGCAGCTACAGTATTGCTAGAGTCACTCTTTATTGCTCACATATGCACAAGTCACACTTCTGTAACTCTGACATCAGCCATGTGCATTTCGCCCTTACGGCTAGTACTGTAGCTAAAATGTGTTATAGATTGTCATTCTGTTTTCTTGATTTTATAAAGGACTGATTTGAAAAAGTCTTAATGTTTAATGTATTCAGTACTTTAACAGGTGAAGGCTCGGTGATCATACTCGCTACATGTTATCAATAGCATGCTTTATGTAGGATTTAAATAAATAGTGCATTTCGCAATAGCAAGTATGCCAAGTTAATTTTCGTTCACTAGGAAGTCTAAACTTCCGGGGATGGGAGGACGCAGCACGGTTATTGACAGTGTAATAACAGTGTGATAACATCACAGCTCAGCCCCTCTGAGTTCAGTTCAAAAGTGACAGTGACAGCGCTTCAGTAGAATAAAAGTTAAATTATCCAGATATGAAGATCAACTTTAATCTTAGCTAAACCAGTTTGCTCTGAAACAAATGGGGAAAGGAAAATGTCACAACACTTTTACAAATATTTTGACCCAATATTTGAAGTTTACACCAACAAGTTCTTATATTTTGCACTTGAGAGTACAATGAACCTCACACAAAGGTCAGAGGTCATCCAGACTGTACTGTACTGGCTATGTTCCTTCCTGTTCTTTGAAATTCAACTGAAAGAATGACTCATAATAAATCATTCTGAATTTGATATAATACAATTATCCAACTACCATTTTTAAGATGTTTGCATTTGCAATTTAGGAACAGTAGATGGCATCGCTGAGCTGACAATGTCCAAAATGCATTTACTGACGTTTATTGTACTCTTGGCATCCAGTTCAGAGACTGATTTCTTTTTGATCCATGCTTATACATGATAAAATAAAACAATGATTAGTCAGTTTGCTGACACAGCAGCAGTGAGAATTCAGCGATTTCAAAACAGTGACATTACGCTGATTTGATTTTCCTCTATGAAAAAGAGGTACCAAGTGTAAACAGTCTTTGTTTTATGTGTGAATCATAGTACAACAAATATCAGTCTTCTAAGATTTTAACATAAAACCAGCATTTGCTTTTTGAAGTATTGTGAAAGTCTTATAAATTTATTAAATTTAGTTTCTATGATGGTTGTGTCCTGGCATGAGGGTGCAAAGGTCAGTGAGAGGATGGTGGCATATGGACAAAGCCTTTGCATCTGTTAGGTGTCAAGGTTTTGATGCCTCAGTAAATAAAAACAATAACTTCTCAGTGTCTATATGGCAGTTTCATGGCTTAAAATGATCATGAGCTGCTATACTTTGAAATGATATGCTTCTGTTGCTGTTGTTTGGCAATGACAACAGGTCTTGTAAATGCATGAAATTACTCACACCTGCAATTACTGTCATCTACTACAGTTATTAAAGTTATACACCTGAGTACCATCAAACAAAGAATAATTCCATGACAACAAAGATGATACAAAAACATATTGCTGTTGATTCGAGAAGCCCTGTAAGAAACACAAAATGCCTTTCATTGTGACAGCGTTTAGGCAAACAGGTTTAACTTCCTATGTATATATGTGAGGAATATATTTCAGGAGGAGACTGATATTTGCCAATCAGCAATGTAAAGCAACAACTCTTCTTCTTTTCACCCTGATGTGCGCATGTGAGTGTTGACAGGTCAAATATGCTAAATGAAGGCTTTATGTTCACATCTTAAGGGTGTTTGAAAACTTGAGTAGTTTTAGGCATTGTGGCTTATTATCTGCTATTTCTTTACCATTTAATCTCCTCTCTCTGGAGGTGGAGGGTCTAAGGTCAAGGCAGCCAATCAATTAGAGGTGGAGTAAGAGTGTCAGTCTTTACTCAAATGCTTATGCTCCTCCCCCTCCACTTCTACACATGCAAAACTCATCTTTGTTGTCATAAAGTGCAAGGTTAAAGGCAGTAGTGCTCAGTGCAAGTCTGAAGTCGTAATTAGTGTGTTGGCGTTATGAATGATGGTAATAGAGCTCCGTATAGCAGCAGTGCTGTCAGGCACCTCGGGCCAAAACACAGACACATGCAGGAAAACAACTGGACTGACTCAGACCTTTAGCAGCTGCAGAAAATGTTGATCGAAATGTGGAACTAATGTCCATCTGCTGCAGCTACACAATATCTGTGTCAACTTGGCTGATCACAAATAATCATTTTAGTGCATAGTAC
>VUQJ01027541.1:0-13643 GCA_015108635.1 Andinoacara biseriatus
ATGTCTCTCACATCTAAGTGATCCAGAGTGTTCAAACTTAAATTAAGATCTCTGGCAAGATAAACAGTTAAAACCAGTTCCCATAGTTACGGCTCGCACAGCGTGGTGATTGCATTATAATCCGACAGCAATCAACTCTAAATGAAACAGGGATGATAAGGCTGCTATTTTCTCTGTGTGTGCGTGTGTGCTTCAGTGTAGCTTATTTCTTTTCCTTTGTTCGACTTAGATTTTTATTACCTTCCAATCAGGTCAGCTCCACAGCGGAGGCTTTTTGGACAAACATGGCCCTGACGTGGGCAGAATGAGATTAAGATGCTACGACGAGGCCTCGGTGAAGGGCCTTCAGCTGCTGTGGAGCGTTCAGCGCCCCCCCCCGACGAGTCAGAAAATGCTCCGGCGTCAAAGTGAGCTTGCCCTTCAACTCTGAGCATCTCATCTCACGATCCTTCTACTTAAATTAAAAATATATCCATGTGATTATAATTTTAGGAAAAATATAAAGAGCTTACAAACATAATACAGCTGCTCCAGATAAATCAACAATGAGATGAACAATGAGATCACTGCACAGTAGTTTAGTGTCAACAGTGTTGAATGAATGAACAAAAAGAGCTGCCGTATTAATAAATTTGGCTTGTTTGAAAAATGAGCCTGTTTTTGTTTGAAACCTGTTAAGAAAGACTGTGTGACTTAACAGACTCATTAATATCACAGCTTAGACACAGAGACACCGGAGAACCTTCTGTGGAACCAGCTCCCAGTTTGGATTCAGGAGACAGAAAACTTTCCTTTATGATCAAGTTTATAGTTATGGCTGGATCAGGTGACCCTGAACCCTCCCTTAGTTATGCTGCTATAGGCCTCGGCTGCTGGGGGGTTTCATACATATCATTCTCTGTGTCTCTCCCACAGCGTGTCTTTTGTCCTCTCTCTCTCCCCTCAGCCTCAACCGGTCTCAGCAGATGACTGCCCCTCCCCCAGCCTGGTTCTGCTGGAGGTTTCTTCCTGTGAAAAGGGAGTTTTTCCTTCCCACTGTCACCAAGTGCTGCTCATAGGGGGTCGTTTTGACTGTTGGGCTTTCTCTGCAGTATTGTTGGGTCTTTACCTTATAATACAAAGTGCCTTGAGATGATGGTTTGTTGTGATTTGGTGCCATATCAATAAAATTGAACGGAATTGAATCAAACTGAACTGCTCCTCCTGTCTTGGTGCATGCAGGTTTGTATGAAGCCATGAAAACAGTAAACGAGTACAAGACGGCACTTTAAGTCAACTAAATACATGATTACTTGTAACCAAAATTACCCACAAGTCTTGTTAGATTATAGGAAACAAGGCAGCACAGGTGCAGTATACAAGGAAAGTTTCATCAATCATAATTGTAAAAATGTCTAATCTTTTGCTTTTGGTTTAGACAGAAAAAACTGCAGCATAAGTTTGGAGAAAGTGTGTTGAACACACCAACCATCCACCCTGACCTCCTCCCTGTGGGGTTTTGCAGTGCTGTAACATTAGCACCATCATTTGGACAGCCAACCTATCGCTTTCCTGCTGCCGCTTGCTGTACAGGTCATGCTTCACCGGGGGCCGTGCATCTCTTTTTAGGTACCCCAGAGGAACCAACATCCCACATATTAGTTCCTATCCCAGAGTTTCAAAAATAAATGTCTTAATTACACAAAAGGTGTAAATAATGCAAAATAAAATACATAAATTGAAATTATGGCAGTAAAACAACCAATGATGTCAATTTAAAAAAAAAAAAAAAATACAATCATTTAAAGAAGTGAAACTTTTCATCACCCAGCTGGAGCATGAAGGAAAGTGGAGCCACAATGATGCAAACTAAGGTCCAAAGCACGTTAAGGTCTTTCAAACTCAGCCCCCTGAACCGTTTTGCACGTTTCTCCCACTTCCCTGCTCACTCTTTCATGTCTGAGGCTGGACACTGTCTCTGTGGGAAGAATGCCGCTCATCTGAGATGTCTGCAGGTCGTCAGAAAAAGCAAACCCCGAGGCAGCCCCGGGACAAACAAGAGAGGCATCTGTGAGTGGAAGCCATCATCAGTCATCCTAAAGAAATTATCCCCTCCGCTGTGTCCCACTGATCAACAAGGACCTGCATGACAAAACCTTCTTTCACTGCTGGCTTGTTTTAATCACTGCTTTTCTCCACTTGTTTCATTTGAAGTTTTAGATGAATCAGCAAAGATGGCACAGGTAGACTGGGCCCCGCTGAAACAAACACGAGTTAAAGAAGTTAAAGAAATGGCGCTCCTGAAGTAAACAGAGACAGCGCTGTCACTCACTGTATCACAGAGACTGTAGCAGCATGCAGCGCAGAGCACGTCGCTGTAAATAAAACGGGAAAGAGCAGTCATTCAGTAAAGTGGGGTTAGAGCCAAATGAAATATGCTCCCAATTATGGCAATGGGTGTAAGGAGCTAATAAAGTGAATGTCCCTACAAGACACTGAACCCTAATGGATCCCAACTAATTTGCTTTGACTGATGAATTTCCCGCTCCAGTTGCGTGGGGTTGAATAATTATGAAATTTATCACAAGACATTGAGACTCATTAAGGATTCGCGACATTTCATTAAAGCAACGTTGTTAGAGGCAGCACATGGTGTTCTGTTTGTGTTTGTACGTGTGCGCATGCAGAGAGTCTGAAATAGTGTGTAGAAGCAATTATCCAACGATTAAAGCACTTAAAGGAAAGGCTGTTTTTGCTTCTCTGTCATTTAGTCTGAATTCCATCATTTCACGCCCCCACCCCCCCACCCCCCACCCATCACTGAAATGTTTTCTGGCTCTGTTGTGCACATTCATTACTGTCAAGGGCTTTGGGTGCATTTGGAAATGTGCACCCTGATCCATCAAAAAACGTACAAAATTCATTATATTTATAGGGAAATGTCATGACAGACTAGATGGTTTCATTATATGGCTTCACGAGAGACGTCTGGCTCTCAGTCCTGACCTGTGCAGACGTAACATGGTTAATTTAGGGGAGCAAAAGTCCCTCTTTTGTTTAGAAAAGTATGAAATGATAAAAGCTTTGCTGAAGCAAAGGTACATTTATGTATTGTGTGAGGCTGTGAAGGTGACAAAGCATCCCATAATGCCACCAAATACAAAAAAAAAGGAAAGTGTGTCTAGAAGCAACTTGTAACAAAGTCTCCTTGTGCTCTGATGGGCTGCTTGGAAGCAGTCAGCACTGCCTGATTCCTCCACTTTGGCCTTTTAATAGATTTAAAATGCAAAAGCTTCCTGATGGAAGCTCTTCAGCTTCTGCTGCACCAACAGCCCCCAAACTCAGACCCTTTCACCACCAGCTTCTGTCTGCAACAAGCTTCTCCTCCATTTTCTTTGCTAACTCCGTGGATCCTCTCTCAGGCTCTGGTGACAAAACCAGATTTGTATATGCATTTACTAACATAATAACAAGAATTCCTCTCCATAAACTGCAGGTGTTTTCCAGGAGAGGCTGATCTGATTATAACAGAGATGCGCTTCTTTTATTCCGTGGAGGCTACATAGCTGTGAAAGCTGGGTACAGGGTAGTGGATATAGCCAGTGAGCAGTACCCGGTTTAACAGATGGACTCGCCACCGTGACATCACCAGCTTCATTTTGAAGTTCAGCACAGTTAGAGAACAGGGTACAACGCTATCTGCTCAACAGTGAGCTGCATCTGTAAACTGTGCATTACTGAACATTAACTACACCAATAAAACACTCAAATTTGTCTCAACAAACCTGAAGCACAAACTTGCACAACAAGCTCCGCAATTTGTCAGATAACTCGACAACACAAACGTGGAGCAGTGGTCCCGATTAATGACATGAATTATTGAGATTTTTGTCTGAATACCTGTCAATCAACAGGTCCACGCCCTTATCTCCAGTATTCAGAGAGATAGCTTTAAAAAATAAATCCCACCCCTTAGTGTTGTTATTGAGGGGGAAATAGAGGCAACAGCACAGCAGCAGTCTGCAGGGACTGACTCACTTCTGCAGTCGGCCTCAAGCCACTATTGGAGACAATGTTTGTGCAACTTTTGGCTTCATTTCTCAGCTCTGAAGATTGCTGCTTGATCGGGGCCACAGAAGGGCAGTAAATCTGAATGCTCGTGTTTCAGTCTATTATATATCCGGACTCCATCGAAAGTCTTTGTTGTGCCGTCAAACTTAGTGTTTCCTGGTTTGATCCCAAAGAGACAGTCCCCCAAACACAAAAAAGGTCTTCTGTATGTTGCAGTCTTCACAGCTAAATATGACTTGTACATACTTGTATTCTATTGCCAGCAGCTCATTTTTTATGTTAAGCTAGGCTAACGATACCCTGACTTCAGCTCCATGTTTGGTGTGCACTCAAATATCAATCCTCTAACATCGTTCATGGATGGAAAACAAATAATTACAGTTTCTAAAATATTGAGCGTCACTTTCAAAACCAGAATATATTGGAGTTTGCACTGTGAACTGTTAGTATGACTCAGATCTGCTCATATCTTTTTCTTTATCGCTGAATCTTCAGGCCATTGAACTGCTGCCGTCTTATTTTTCAAAGTTCTTACTCTGATGAAATCAGAAACTTCCGGCAGAGGCTTTAACTAACCCCTCTGACACAGATGAAGCATTTATTGAGCCGTTGATTTTTTTGTTTACCTAAGCTTGCTTGTTCTCTGTTTAATTACAAACGATAAATGAATGAGATCAATACCCCCCAAATAAATGAAGTGAGGCACATTTTAACGTGGGAATATCGAGCTAAACACTTCAGGCTGTTTCATTGTTTCGTGACCCAAGTCGAGCTGGAACCGCCGCAGCGTACCACAAAGCAAAGCAACGCCGCCACGACCTCCGACCGAAGGGTCTGATGAAGCTTATTTAGTCATTCTGAATGTGCTTATTTTCATACCATTTCTGCTACACATTGCACAACTGTGTTCTACCGTGACCATAAACTGGGGTGTTTTGCACTGTTCTGAGCTGAATGTGGTCGCCTGGATTCTTATTTGTTCTTCTTTTTGTGCCTAATTTGCCTCCAGGCTTCGCGTGTCACTGCTACTAAATGTTTGAGCAACTGCACCAGCAAGCAATGCAAAAATAAAATGTGGTTATTTGAATTCTTCGTGAGATTTAGATGGTATTTAACATCATTTTGAAAGCAAAGCCAGTAATCTGATAAGTATGATGGGTATAATGGGGGAAGGGAGAGGCAGCTAGCTTTAGCACCTCTGAAGCAATCAAGGGGGTAAAATGTGAGAAGAAACCTCCAGGGTTGGACCAATGTGGAAGTGCCCAAGCTGCAGTTCCTCAAGCGGCCATGGGACAAAATCCAAGAAAGAAGCTTTACCCCCTGCTACAAAAAAGGTTTTGGTCTCTGTAGCTGTTTTCTGCCTCAAAGACAAATTGGAGGTTTGTTTGTTTGTTTTTTAGATTGGTTATAATAAACAGCTGCTCTTGTGTTTTTCTGGTAATTGTGTTGTAAACATGTTATAAGCTTTATTCTAGTGTAGATTAGTGTCTCATTTATAACATTAAATTATGGATGTACTATACTAAGCAACCTGGCTAGTCAATGCTAGCATTGCATGTGATGAGCATTTGTTGAGTTTGCGATCAGTCTGCAGTGCACGTGATGGCTCCGTAAAGCACGCGTTCAGTCCGCAGTCATCCGCAGTCAGGCTGAAGGTGGTGGGAAATGCAGGCTTTAGAAAAATGGACAAATAACTTGGGTGAGACAATTTTTATAGCCCTTCTGTGAGCACTACGTGATGAATTTTGGTACAGACAAGCAGCAGATGCCGTGTTCACTCCGTCATCCGCAACACGCGTGTTCAGCATGTCAACTCTCCGCAAATGTCCGCCGTCTGCACGCACACGTCCACCACCTCTCTGCAGAAGTTTATGTGATCTGCACATGTTCTGTGCATCACACTCATCAGTCTCTGCAGTCGCTCGTCTGCAGCCCTGTGTTAGTGTGACAGGGGCCCAAGACCCTCTAAAAACTGCAGTAACCTTTAACCTGACGTCGGGTCAGTGCAGCACGCAAAGATTGTGATTGCCATTACGTACGTAGGCCCTGCAAAGACTGACGCAGAAGCCTAAATCAGGCTTCAGAATGACTACGGCTTGCATGCTAACACTTGTTAGCATGTCCTGCTTGAGAAACTCACAAGTCCTCCTCCACGAGTCTGTTTGTTAGTCTACATAATTATTTTAGACAGAAAGTAGGCAAACCAAACACCAGAAACAAACATATTGTTAGTATATTCACATAAATATCAGGCATGATTGTGCTGTGCTCTGCAAACACTTTATCTTTGCGCATGTCTGGCAAAGACATATTATGTGCCTAACTCAAGCCCATGTCTGGCAGTCAAATTTAATAAAATTCATGATCAAAAATATTTAACTTTTATTTCTTATCAGGCTTAATTTGTGTTCAGAAGATACACCTGTTCAGCTGTTTGTTAATGGAAATATATAATGTGCCCATCACATGGCAGAAACTCAGTGCATTTAAGCACGTAGACATGATCAAGATGACCTGCAGAAGTTCAAATCGAGCATCAGAATGTGAAAGAAAGGTTGTTTAAGTGACTTTGAATGTGGCTGTCGGTTGTTGGTGCCCACGTAACCATCTCTGAGGTCCACAGAGAACGACCTGAGAAGATATTCAGTGAGCAGCAGTTCTCAGCAGCAGAAGACCGCACCGGCTGCTACTCCTGTCAGCTAACAACAGGAACCTGAGGCTGGAGTTCATGCAGGCTCACCTAAATCGGACTTCAGAAGACTGGAAAAAAGATCCCTGGTCTGATGAGTCTCGATTTCTGCTGCAGCATTTGGATGGTAGGCTCCGAATTTGGCATAAACAAGCCTGCCTTGAATCAATGGCTCAGGCTGCTGGTGGTGTAAGGGTGCGGGGAATATTTCTTGGTACCATCTGGGCGCCTCAGTACCAACTAAACACTGAACACCACAGCCTACCTGAATATTGCTGCTGACCATGTCCATCCTTTTATTACCCAACTGCTGATGGCTGCTTCCAGCAGGATAACACACCACATCACAAAGCTCAGATCATCTCAAGCTGGTTTTGTGAGTTCACTGCATTCAGATGGCCTCCACGGTCCCCCGCATCTCCATCCAGTAGAGCACCTTTGGGATGTGGTGGAACGGGAGATTCTCATCATGGACGTGCAGCTCACACATCTGCAGCAGCTGTGTGAGCTGCACGTCCATGATGTCAATATGGACCAAAATCTCTGAGGACCGTTTCATGAAGACCTGAGGCAGCTCTGCAGGCAAAAGGGGGTCCAAAGCAGTACCAGCAAGGTGTACGTAATGAACTGGCCATTGTTGCTCCTAAATATCCCATGTTGTGAATAGCTGTCATATTCAGGTCTGTTGTGGGTGAGCTGTGTGATAAAGCTGTAATCAGAGTGCATTATTTTTGCTTCACTAAAGTTGTGTGTATTGGTGTGCTGTGACTCCAGAAGCTTGGCAGCAGTCAGTTTATCACTTTCAGATGCATCAACATATTTTTGGAGCGAATGTGGACTTTAAGTGTTCCTTTAATGTCTCTTTAGGTGAGTAAGCTTTTACTCATTTAGCAGATTTTGCTCGGAGATCTTGGTGCCACCCCGCGTGCAGTCCTGGAGCGGCTCTCCTGTATCTGCAGATAATCTGAACTCTAATCTTCCTCGATCGGTTGGCTCAGCTAAGTGAACATCATTCTCTTTTACAGGCAACACATGCAGTAAAGTGAGGGCAGCGCAGACGAGGCCACGTGTAGCTGTGCGATCTCAGCATATGAGCCTGAGAGAACGCTGGCGTGGCCTGGATGTTTTGTGTAGAGTCTCAGGCTGAAACCGGCCTCGGTGTCACATCAGTAGAAGAGAACACAGAGCGAATCCCAGGCTGAAGTTAACCACCGTGCTCAGTGCGGCTCTCCTGCTTTTTCCCACAGGACACGCAGCTTCATTATGAAGCACCGTGGTCTCCTTTTCATCTCGGTGGGCTCACCCCTGTGGGGAGTATCAACACTGCGAGCCACATCTGACGCTTTCTTGTCCTTGTTTAAACATTGAAATAGTGTTCCATCATATTGTTGTCCGCTTTCTTTTTTGTCATAATGCAGCTGCTTGGAAACTGCCACAGGACTGAAAGATCTCAGCAGAGAAAGAAGGTGATCAATTTCTGAGGGAACCCCCACCCACCCAAACACTCCTCTCTCCCTCCTCATCTCCCTGACCCCTCCACCTCCGCCTCCTCCTCCTCCTCACTTCAACTAGCCATAATTATTTTTGCAAAAGAGCTGCAGAAAAAGAACACGCAGAGTAATTTCTCTTGCCCAGTTACGAAAAGCTCATTAAAAAAAGGCCTGGAACAAACAAAGCTTTTCCTGTGAGGCCTCTTTTCAAATTCATTTCATAATTTTCTTCTGTTTTAATCATTTATATCAATTAATCATTCCTTGGTGGAAAAGACATTCTTTGCAATCTTCCGTGGGGTTTTTTTGTTCTGCTGAGTGAGAGGCTTGATGAGAATGTCAGGAGAATGTGGCTCAAACCAAGGCGGAGTAGCACTGGCTTTGCCAAAAGGGAAATCAGCTTGATGCAGCGCGATCTCTTCGGAGCTGCAGGAATAATTAAACAATTAAAGTCAAGAAAAAGATCATCTTTATACATCTGACGTCTTTCTAATGAAGCCAGGGGCATCTTATAAGAGAGCCGTTTTGTCATGTAAAACCACTCAGCCTGCTGAATCTCAAGCAGGAAAACTTTTCTCCAATAGCAACTGTTTTTGGTTAAACTGAAGACGTCACTTGTTTGCTTCTTTTCTTTTTTAAAGAGGGGCAGGTCCTCCCTCTCGCGCGCCGTGTCAGCACCATGTACGTTGCTTTTATTAAAAAAAGCCTTGCAGTTGATGTCATCGCTGGTGTATCACGTGATGGTGGAAAAACGCAAACTGAAGGAATTAAAAGGATCTCAGCCAAATCAGGTCTTGCAGATTAGCCTTAATAGGTGCTGAAACCAACGACCCGAGGCTTAATGAGGTTGTAAACGACAGCAGGCCGTGCTGCGATTTTTTTCCGTGACAGACGATGGCGCCACTACGCAGCTATTAGGGGGGCTTGCTATTTCCCAGAGGTTGAAGTCACCCTCAGTAAACTAAGTAGTTATTGAATGTCAACTAATTAAAGTCGGACGTGAGATGAATGCAGCCTGCAGGATGTTGCTATGCAGCTTACAATAGTCCTGAGAATGGAGAGTTTGAGCATTATACTATTCGACTATCATATCCAATCTCTCCATTTCTGAGTATTACGGACGTTTAAAAGAGATCATATATTTATGATCATGATTGAAGCTCCTTAAACGGGACATTGCGCTTATTGTGAGGATTTTCTTTGGCGCTTAAATCCGCTCTAATCTTGTCTCTGCCCCTGTTTTCGCCTGTATACATTGGACCCCGTGTCTCTTCGCTCCGGTCCATCTCGCCTCCGTTTCCATCCTTCTTTCTGCGTGTCCGAGTCAGTCTCGCCTCCCTCTGATTGGCCGGAATTGTTATTCCTCCTAAATGGACCGCGCGCGGATTGGCTGCTGAGGCACTTTCGTCACGCGGCTGAAGGGGCTTTTTTACTGGAGGTTTCTTCCTGTCAGCGACACATGTAGAACAAGCAGCTAACGGGACCCGGAGAGCAGCGCAGAGGACAGTCAGTTCCAGCCTCTCCGCCTGCCTCCTTCTTTCTGTTTTTCCTCCCTCCCTCTTCTCCTGTCTTTTACCAAAACACGCACTTCTCCCGCTCTGAGGACGCAGCGGCATGCGCAGACCTGTAATTACGCCTGGTGATGGACTCGTTTTTGTTCCAGCGAGAAGAAGAGCACTAGAGACGGCAGCAGCAGTTAAACGGGAAGCATCCAGTGGAAATACTATCTGAAAACTCCATTTGCCCGCTGAACAGCCGAGCTCGAGGGTTTCGCCGCCGCGCGGAGCTGGAGGCCGACGACCGCGCGCGGTGCCGCGTCCGCTTTCTACCTGTACTTTTTGGGGGGGACTGTTGTTGTAGCCTACCTGTTCCCCTACCTGCCATTCAAGCCGTCAACTTTACAGCCATTACCCCGAAAGGAGACAAACCAGGTGGGTGTCTGCCGCTGGCTCAGCTGTTCCGTGCGCTGTTTTCTGTGATATTATTACCTGCAACTGTTTGTAGTTTTCAGAGTGGAAACGGTCGGTTTCGGTGCTGCTGGGTCTATTTTAAGAATGCCTGCGCTCACATGTGACAGCCGACAATATATCGGTCCTTTCTGCGCACTTATCTCGTAATAATTCAAATGTGCAGCCGCATTTCTTTTATTTTCTGCTGAAAAAATAGAAGCAGCAGCAGCAGCAGGCGGACAGAAGCTTTTAGCACATGGCTGTCTGATATGTTCCCCCCTCCCTCCGTCTCTCGCTCTCTCTTCAATTTCCATGACTTAGTCTCCAAATTGCTTGCCCGTGTAATTACTCGAGTTAGCCCATTTAAGTTAAAAGCCGCCCCCCTCCTCTTCCCCTCCCCGTCCCCTCCATCCCTCAGCGGAAAAAAAGGAAACTCCTCTCTGAATGAAACTTGATGATGGCCCCGTCTTGTTTATCCGGGAGTCACTTTCAGGTCGGCTTTTTTGATTCATCTCCTTTTAGATTTAATCAGCAGTAAGGTACGCTGTGGTTTGTCCCTAAGAGCCATCGCTAATGGGCTTACTGAATGCTTTTCTCTGTGCATCCCCCACCCTCCCTCTTCCTAACTCTAATTAGCCTACCTGTCTTTCAACAAAGATTTGGCTTTATCCAGGCGAGGCTGCCTGACCAAATTGGAGAGGATTACATTTGAAAGACCTCACATTAATTTGGTGGGTGAAACAAATGCCTGCATTTCATTAGATTAGAACATTTAACATCGTTACAGCTGTATCAGGGCTGGGCTGGAGATGTGTGTTCATATTCATGGCTAAGGTCAAAGGCCCGAACATCAGCCTCTCTGTGCTCGCTCCCTTGAGTTTTGCAGAGTGAGGAATTGTGTGCCATTTAGAAATTCTTAGGACAGCTCAACAAAGGCCCGTGCTGTGTAATTGTTCCTCTGGCCCCACAGTGTTATCAGTGAGCAGACATTCATCGCAGGGATCTGATGAAGCAACAGCGTAGAGATCCAGGGCAGATTAATTCGCTAAATGACTCGTGGCTGTCTCGTAGCACAGATCAGCTCTCCTGCTTAAAGCCGATACAACAATATGTTGTAAAAGCTGATAACTGATCAGTAATGACTATTGACAAACATGCCACATGCCGTCTCTTCTGTGTGTCCTCAGGTACGATGGTGAATCCCGGAGGCAGCAGCCAGCCACCGCCGGTGGGCACAGGCTCCCTGTCCTGGAAGCGGTGTGCAGGCTGTGGGGGCAAAATCGCGGACCGTTTCCTCCTTTACACCATGGACAGCTACTGGCACAGCCGATGCCTCAAGTGCTCCTGCTGCCAGGCCCAGCTGGGCGAGATCGGCACGTCGTGCTACACAAAAAGCGGCATGATCCTCTGCAGAAACGACTACATCAGGTGAGGAGAGCATCAGGTTGTGTGTTCGCATTTTACGTCCATCGTCTCCATTTTCCTGTCATTATCACAGAGGTATTTTGCTGTTGTAACCTTACCGAGCAAGTTGGATCATTTAAACATCTTGCATGAATTTAAAGAAAACATTGTGCTTCTCATAACCCGTAGAACTTTTCTTCTGGATTATATTAAGCAGTGATATTAAATCAAGTTAAAAGCAGGACTAAATGGACGTAGGTCTTTGCTGGTCACGCAGCCGTCGGCAGAGTTTGGTGCATTTCTGCACAACATGTGTCTCAAATTGTACTAAAGTCATCAGTTAGTGCAATTAAGGCGTCCTGGTTGAAGGCTCCCTGGCCTGCCCCGAAAGACGCCAAACATGGCGCCATGTTGACAGAGCACGAAGCAGAAGGCTGTGCAGGTCATGTGGTGGTTTGTCCTGTTTCACCATCAACAAAAGAACAGAAAACTGGTCCTGAAGGACCCGCGATGGCGCTGCAGGAGACGTTGAAAGCGGCAGTGTTTTTTTTTAAAATTTTATTCTCTCTTTTTTCTTATACAGTGGAAAAAGGGGGCATTTAATTAGCAAAGAGAGCCTTTTTAAATATTCAAGTCGGAGTGCCAGACACCCAGCCAGAGCTTGCTGATGACACCCGTTCTGGTCACGTTGCGCAGTCTTAAGTGACGAGAGAAGGTGCGGTTTACTGAAAGTTCACATGCATCCTTGACTCACCCTCAGGTGCGAGACCGCTATTGATTTTTAAGCCAATCAATCGTCCGTTTGCTAAACTTGTTTCTATTCGTGCGACACAGTCGGATTGTCAGTTTTTATTGTTATATAATAGAAATGCATGCTCATATTCTAATGGGTGGAACTGCACTCCAGTTAAGATACAACGCTGCTATCAAATCTGCACGGATAATTCAAAATCTAAAGTGCGCCTGTGCGCTCTCACACCCACCTCATAAAAAGGATGGGGAAGTCAATGGGGTACTTCATTCATAATGGGACTATAACGTAATTAAAATTGGAAGGGGGGGAAATGTGGATACACCTTTCCACTTGTAATGAGAGCATGCTTGGTGGAAGAGCTAAACGCACATTATGGAACCACGAGATCTCTGTGGAGATAAAGACAGGAGCGGGGTAGGAAAAAAACATCTGACAGTGAGTCTACACAATTAAATGCTTTAATTATAGTCCCCCTCCATTTCCTTTAGTCCTGATGGGTTTTATCTAATGAGATCTGGTCCCTGGCTTGTATCCGCTCCCAATGACGTGTCCGAAATGAATGAGAGCCACGCTGCAAACAAAACATTTAATTAACCAAATTGGCTTTTGAGAGAGAGCAAGAGAGAAAGACAGATAGAGAAGAGGGATTATTGTGAAGGCCATTTGCTGCTGTTTTCCCCCCTCTTCATCTTAAAGGGGCAGATTCATATTTGTAATAGACTCGTACAGCATAGCTTCAGCTTTACATCCATACAGCTCATTTAATAACGCTCATCTGACTGATCAGGAGTTGGGATGCGTGTCTGGCCTGGGATGATAACCCGTCTCCTGTTTTCCATGCAGCGCGTGTCCTCAAAAGCTTTAACATAAAGCCAAAGTTGTGTTTGCTGTGGGGATCATGTTGTTTTAAGCTGGAGGTGATATTATTTCTGTGGGCTGCTTGTAGAGGGAGAATTAATTTACTTGTGGCTGCTGGATTCAGGGAGAATGCTGTCCCCTTAATTGAATAAGCCTAGGTAATTAAATGGCACTTTTCCAATAGAACGTGTGAGGTAAATCTAATAGTTGGTTATTTAATATCACTTTGAAGTCTGCCCACTCAAGCACTATGACAGCACAAGAGAATGTGAACTATTAGGCCAGGGGAGGAAAAAAAAAAACTGGATCTCAGAAATTAATTAAATCGCATGCAATTTAGGGGAAACGTTTATCTTGATTTGTCATAACAGAATTAATTCAAGGCCTTCAATTCACTTGGGGCCAGATCTGTTACTCTGAATTAACCAAGTGTAATTTGGCTGATCCCC